>JAQFZM010000477.1:0-31753 GCA_034695785.1 Galumna obvia
TAGTTAATTAATACATATAATTCTTAATATTCATTCATATTATTTAATAATTTAGATACTTTTGTCACTTTTTCTATATTGAATTATTTCTATCTTGAATTCAAAATCCTGGTCCCAACCGATTCAAGATACGAGAGTTAACTGTAACTTAAAATATTGTTATAATTAATAATTTTCTCTAAAATTTTGACATTTTATGGGGAATTTATTAAAAAGCCCTTGCAAAGGATTAAAAATATACCGTTTTGTGAACTTAAAGATCTGAACGGTTTATTTCATAAAAGTTAATTGTTTTTTTACCTCAATACCACAATTATCCTAGTTTAGATGAAAAGCGCTTTAATATCTTTTGAAAATGATAGTGAGGTCAAACCTACTATTTATTATATTTTTAACAATTAATGAAATGTAAATCAAAATCAATTTTAATCAATTAAATAAATCCTTAATACATTTAATATAATCAATAAATTTTATATATTATACAGAAATCACAAACTATTTATTATTTTTATAATTATCGGTGTATTTGAAACTTTCAGTCACTTTTTAAGACAAATTCGTGAATGTCCTACTTAATAATCATGTATATGACATGAGCAAGCACATAAAACATATTTATTATATTATTTGAATGATTGAGTATTTATTATTTGTAATACAAAATGAACTTTTCATTTAATTATTTAATGTAAACAAAAAACTTACTAAAAGAGCTAAACATCTTTGTAAAGGTGTAATGAAATATTTGAAAACAACCCTTGGTCAATGCATATACTTGGTGCATACAGTAAGTACTTAAATATTCTACCCTGTGGCTGGAACTGCATTGTTGCTTTTACTAATAAACAATAATTAGTGAAAATTAATTAACAAAACAATAAATGTGCATGATTAATTTCCAAACAAAAAGTTATTATTAAAGGATTATTTGATTTGGAGAATGACTATAAGTTCAATTAACTATAAGTTAGTAATTTTAGAAATTATTTTCATTACTCTTTTGTTAATTTCAATGAATTTATTCATTTAAAAATAAGATTTAGTAATAATCGTTTGGGTTATTCGTTAAAAATATTAGATTTAGTGTCTGTGGTTTTAAACTTAATATGTTTGTATAGTAACAGAACTGATATCAAAACATTTTCACCCAATTATTTAAAAAAGCGGTCATTAAAAGCCCGCAGATATTCATTTAGATATGAATTAACCGAAAGATATTTTAAATAAAAACAATTTCTATAATTTTTAAATATTTATTTGACTTAAATTTAAGACATTGAAAGAGGAAACAATGTTTTAGAAACTAATTTACATTCTTTTTAAAAAAGAAGTGAAAGTCTTTAGATTCGGTATTATTTACATAAGAAGTTAGTTAAGTCCTAATCAAAGCCCTAAAGCCCTAATAGCCGCCATACCAGCCGTCCTTCTTATAGTTGTCGTTATTGTCGTTCTTCTTGTAGTTATCACTACTTCCATAACTCTTGTAGTTATCGCTGTTATCATAGCTTTTGTAGTTATCGTTGTTATCGTATTTCTTATAGTTATCACTGTTTCCATAACTTTTGTAGTTATCGTTATTGTCATAACTCTTGTCGTTATCGTTATTGCCATAACTCTTGTAGTTGTCGTTGTTGTCGTACTTCTTGTAGTTATCACTGCTTACATAAATCTTGTAGTTATCGTTGTTATCGTATTTCTTGTTGTCGTTATTGTCATATCGTTTGTAGTTATCTAATCTGATAACGTATTTCTTGGGCTCTTCATATTTATAGTCATCGATTTTATAGGAGTCATACTTCTTGTTATTATTCATACCATAAGAGTCATAAGAAGTCTTATAGTCACTCATCTTATAGTTATCGTTACTCTTATAGTTATCGGAATCGTATTTTCGGTCATAACCTGTAATCAAATCAGTTTATTAATGATAGTAATGGAGTAAAATTCATACCTTTATTGTTGTCCATCACAAAGAATTGGGAAGAATAACCCTCTTGTCGTTTGCCGTATCCGTCATTCTTTCCGTATCCGTCATTTTTGCCGTAACCGTCGTCTTTGCCATAACTTTTTTCTTCCCAACTGTGCTTAACCTCAGTTTTATAGCCATCTCTATCGTTGTTATCGTATTTTGAGTCATATTTGCCGTATTGAGCGCTGCCGACAACAAAAAGTGCGGCCAAAATAGCGAAACTGAATTTCATTTTAATTAATAAACGGTTTTAATCACAACTTATTTGAAAGAAATGTTTGAATCAACTGTTAATCGATTAATAAAACTGAGAACTTATATACGGATCATTTAAGCGGTCACTTCAATACTAGGTCACGGGTATATACTCTTGTTCAATCTGTTTAATCGATAAAATCTAAGTCCCACCCAAATTGTCTAAGTTTGTCAGTGAACAGCCATATATTGTAGTGAAAGGACCAATATTTTCACTCTTGATTTTTTTGGGGGTAATTATTCAAAATTTGCAAATGAGGTCATCCTTTTTAACAATTATTTTATTACTCAATTGAATGAATGCCTCTAATTATGGACTAAGGATTTCAACTTTTGTTTCGGACAACAAATCAATAATTTACTTATTTTTTGTCATTTATTCCAATTTATTGGTCTTTTGCGGCAAAATTTCGACATTGAATTCAAATGAAGGAATTTATTCTAATTTATTTAAATATTTGTCCACAAACTGATTGTTTTAATTCATTTAATGCCTGATTTGTGTTTAGATATGTTAAGCGAAGGACTAAAAGGGCTAAAAATTTTACTTTTAATAATTTATTAGAATTTTAGCCAATGGCTACTCATTGAGCGATATTTTGTTCTTGGCAATTCTTGGCAATTCTTGGCAATTTGTGTCAATTTTTGTTACTAAAATTATTTTCTATTTTATTGTCAGATATAAACCGAATCTAAATATTAATGAATTGAATGTCAATTAATCTCAATTAACTTCAATAATATTATTAAATATTTTATTAAAAACAACTGAAGAACAAAACAATTGACGATTCAATTATCTTCGGTTTTACAAATGATTAGATTTACTAAAAAAAATATTCATCTTTAGGTATGAACAAGGAAGATTATTTCATATAAAATAGGAAATAATTTTTGAAATTAGTTTAGTTATTAGAAATCTGTTATATAAGTAATGCTTTTATTCTAATGAATTTCGTATAAGTTTTTACTCAAATTAATCATAGAATTTATTTTCCGTTTTATTCACTTTTAAGTAATGAAAGAAAAGTTGAGGAAATCCCTTCCGTTTCAAGAGATCGATAAGAAGTGTTCCAATAATTAGATAAACATATGTTTATAATCACATCTAAATTTCTTTTATCACTGATATTATCTTAGGAGTGGTGTCCATAACTATTCCTTCATTCAGAAAAGTGACCTCGGTGATAATTTATTATTATTTAACCATATTATAGATTACCTTAATTATTTTTTATTGGAAACACATTTAAGTCAACTTTTCGATAAAGTATTTGTTTGAAAGTACAAAAGTTGTCTAGATAATATAATCATTTGTTTGACATCAAAATGAAAATTCTCTTTTAATATATGAGTTGAAGCCATTCGAGAATCTAATTAATAAATAATTAATTAGTCTTTTATTTTCACCAAAAGTTTCTTTCATTAAATAAATAAATTATTTCCGAAATATAAGTAATTTTATAAAATTTATTTATTAAACTAAAAAAAGTTCTATAAAATTAGTCTTTCATTAAAAATGTTTTCATAATATAAAATACATATTAATAGAAAGACACAAAAATTTCCGGCACTCATATCATATCCATAAGTGTTTTACTATTAAAAGCTTTAATAAAAAAAATTATAAATTCTTCAAAAAATTTTATTTTTCCAAAGATTTTACAATTTTTAAGAAATTTTTTCTCAAAAAGGAAAGAATCCATCAAAAAGGGAGTCTTCAGATGTTGATTAAGTACATTGATTACCTTACTTAATATAGACTAATTGAACTAGATCAATAATTGAGTTAAGATTACATTATAAAATACACTTGACTGCCATTTTTATGAACTTAGTTGTGCAGACATTTAAGTTCACAAAACCTATCTAGTTCATAAAAATGGTCTTAATTTTGTATAGATTTGTATAGACTTATATACAAAGGGTTTGGGGTATATATGTTCACAAAACTATCCAGTTCATAAAAACGGACGTTAATAAAAAACGGGAGTTAAATGTATTTCATTCGATTAAATCAAAACTTATAAATAGTTTTCATTTAATAAATAATTTTTTCCTAAAACATTTAAACAAGACAATATTTTCCATAATTAGCTAGCTAATAAATAAAATATTTATTTCATAATATGACTTCAAAAGTCAATTCAATTAAAGTCAGATAATATGGATAACACCCGAAACCAGTGATGAACTTTAGATATTTTAAACAAATTTTTAAAAATGTTTTCGAATAATCGAAATACTTATTAACTGATCATTTGATTAATTCAATCTGAAGTTTACCATAAAATACTTGCGAAACAAAAAATAAGCCAGTAGAAATGTTTTTTTGTAGTTTTTAAATATTATACCTAGTTAAATTTTAATTAATAATTTAATTATAATCTGAAATAAACAAATTTTCTTAATTCTCAGCAAAATTTCGTCATTAATTGATTGCTTCGTTTAGTAATTTTTTTTGAAATTCCCTAAAATTTTTTTAATTTTTATTTTTGCACTCAATTAGTAAACGATTGGGTCATCAATAAAATGATAGATCGATGTTTCGCTCGATTTTTATTTTTCTTAAACCAAATATTTTAACAAAAAAGCACTTTATTTGTAATAAAAGTCAAATTAAAAGTTATTTTAAAATACAAAATTAAATTCTGACTCAATTTAGTAGTGATTCAATGGTGTCCGTGAAAGGGATGTATTATATGTGTTCCGTAATGGAATGGTGAGTGATGATGATGGTGACCATGGTGATGATCATGTTCATGACCATAATGACCATGATGACCGTGATGATGTTCATGTCCATTGTGGTGACCATACCCATGATGACCATAACTATGTCCGTATCCGTGATGATAGTGATGACCGTAGTCTTGATGGTGTCCGTAATGGCCTAATCCGTGGTAATGTCCTAATCCATGGCCGTAAAGATGTCCGCAATCAGTAGTTTTCAATATTGAAAGAACTAAAACCACCCAAACTATTGATCTCTACATTAATTTCAATAATTAAATGTTAATTAAAATTTAAACAATTTTAGTAAAACTCTTTCCTATCATTTATTTAAAGTCAATAAAACCTCTGAAATACTAATAAAAAGACATAAACTGCTCACCAAATGAGACATTTTAGTGGAAAATTTATTATGAATTTTGTCTAATATTTGTCACAATTTATATGTTCGGCAAAAGTGTGTTTCAGTGTTAGTCGACGACAAAAGATTCGCTTTCAGTTGAATTAATGCACTTATGATCCAAATTCAGTCATTAATTCAGTCTTTTGTTAATAAAGATAACACAAAAGTGAATCGAAAACGACTTTGAAGTTAATATTTAATTGTTTCGATGTTTTTCTGATTACTATCAAAAGCCGAGAAAATTATTTGAACTTGGAATGAATGAATACTATCTGATTATTTACAATAATTAAAATTATATTCTATTTATTTAATTCTTTTATTTTGCAATTATTTTGACGACAATATTTAAGAATTGTTTTATCCAAACATTTATTCTTTTATATAATAAACTAAAACTTAAGTCAATTTAAAGGTATTTGACATTAATTTTCACACTTAAAGGAAAATCTATTTTCATTAAAATTAAAACAATGAGTGAATGATAAATGAGTTTTAAAGATGAAATTAAACTTTTTATCGATAAATTGAATTTTGAAAAAAAATTTGTTTATGTAAAACATTAAATGTATAAATGAATTTTTATAGAAAATAATAAAATTTTCTCTTTTAGGTATTGCCAAGAGCATTCAAAAAGATTAACAACAAATTTAATGTTAATTACATGAATTTAAACTCAAACTTTATTTATTACTGATATTTAAGACGACTTTCATTATGAGGTGTAAAAACTCATTTCTCTACTTTCGGTTTGAATTTTATTTCCTTCTTTTTTAGGGACAAATAAATGCTTTTTTTTCTTAAGCACTCATAAAGTCACTCACAAACAGAGCCCTAAAATTACTTTTAATTTTTATCTTAAAAAATGAATAATCTTTTAAACTCTTTTAAAAATTAGAAATGTTTTAGCTTTTAGTTTAAAACTTAAGTGAAAATAATATAAGTTAGGATGAAATGGTCAAGGTCTTATAAGATATTTTATATTTTATGCTATAAAATTCAAACAATAGTTCATTTCGAGGATAATGTTTTGGATGAATTTAAAGCTTTTCTAATATAAACAAGAATATTTTTACAAAACTGATCGAAATATATAATTAATTAAATTGAACAAGCACAAATAAAAACATAAAACACATAAAAAGAAAAGAGAATATAAAAAATACCTGAATATTTGGACCAAATCGGAGTCTAAAATTCATTTTGGATTCAAATGTGAATTAAATGCATTGAAAGTGAAAACAATATAAACTCTTTTCTCACTATTTATGACTATTTCTGAAATATTGACTTAAAGAAACTTATCTATCATATGATAAAAGTTTAAGGTTTTTCTAAACTATCAAATCATTGTTTACTTAAATTTTGAACATTTCTTACAAATTAGTGTTTATTTTAAAATTATTTTGTTTTTCCCACTTATGTGTCATCATATCCTGGGTATATCTGGTATTATCTTGAATTTAGACATACAAAATATATAAGCATGGTCACTTTAGGCAAATTTATGTTAATTAACTTTTTATTAAAGATAAATTAAAGATAATTAGTAAATATAATATAATATAAAATAAGAAATATTTCAATGCTTTTCAATAAGTGATCGATAAATAATCGAGGAAAATTCCTTTCCAAAAAAATAACGCCTCATTAAAATCAAACGAATAAAATGGATATTTTTCAGTGGAATAAAAGGTTAATCACTTAACTTAATAAAAAAATAGTATATCTCATGGCCTCCTATTTTTGAAATTGAGCAACTTCATTATTTATTTATTGCAATGACCCGTATATTAATTTATTTTATTATTTAAACTCTCTATTTATTATATATTTAAATGTTTATAGTATTCATTTGTTTCTTTAATTTTAATATAATTTTTTGTTTTCTATTGACTTTTACTTTGAAAATCGATTTAATTAATTAATTAATATATTTATTATAAATTGAAGTTCAAATTAATTTAAATAAACTTGAATTTCATTTAATTTTCCTTTACTTTAATTAATAATTAGATTAATTCAAAAGTTTTAGATTTAGTAGATCTCAGTCTTCACTCAACCGGAAACAATCAGTAAATAAAAGGGAGTCTAAAAAGTTTCACAGTTTATATTGAAATTCTTTATTATTGTATAAACTTTTCTTTTGTTATAAAGTATTGTAAAAATAAAATGAAATTATTATCAGTTTTTCTATTGATTTGTTATTTGAATATTTGTTTTGCAAATTATATCCGGTCTGCGAACTATGACTTCGGAAATGACGAAATGATTCCGTATTACTCTTTCAAAGATTTAAAACCAAATCGATTTATACAAAGAAGTGCTTTAAATCATCAAAGATATAAAGAACTCGAGCCCATCAACATTAACATCGATCTCGGATTCCATTGAATAAAGTTTTTATATTAAATTCATTTTAAAAATTTATTAATAATTGAAAATACTTTTGTTAAAATATGAACGAATATATTGTTATTAATTTTATTAATATATGAATAAATGACTTCTTTGAATAAAAAGTAATAAATTCTCAAATGTTTTAATAATAAGAATATTAGTGATAATACTTGTTCTCTCTCTCTCTCTCTCTCTCTCTCTCTCTCTCTCTCTCTCTCTCTCTCTCTCTCTCTCTCTCTCTCTCCCTTATTCTAACCAATGGTTTAAATATAATTAGAAGTAATAAAAGAGTTGAGTTTTTTTTGTTGAAGAATTGATTGATTTTGTTTCGGAGATTATGTAACAAATAATTAGTGTTTTATATGAAAGTTATAATTTTAGATAAACTGTATTTTCATTTAAATATTAATAAAATTCATTTCACGAAAACTTATATTAAGAGTTAAAATAATTCAGAGTTACAGACGTTTTGAATTTATCTGTTGTCAAATTCATTTATAATGATCAAGGTTAACTAATCTTACTTTGTCTATAAAAGGGCGAGTCTTCTAAAGATTGTTTTCGCCTCCACTGGATTTTTCCATAACTTTTCACGGTTTGTAACAAACGACCACTAATTTGAGAGTCGGTGTATAAAACTTTGACAGATATCATACGATCAAACGGTTCACTTCAAGACTCGTTATATAACATTAAGGGATGGGCACAACATCTGTAATGAGGGCCAAACTTTAGAACATTAATGATTTGCAAAATTACTTTTTAAAAAATGACTATTTTCTACATTTCAATTATTAATACAAAGTTAAACATCATTTGAGCTCAAAATAAATTGAATATCAAATCAATTATTTCGGTTTCACTAAAATTTTTATTCTTTGTATTAATATATAATTTCAGAGAAAAATGTTTGTTTGTATGCTATTAACTGTCGGCGAACCCAATATTCAAAGAATCATTTTTTTTCAATTTTTTTCTTTTCTGGGAGTTGTCTCATGAGTAATGACTGGCCATCTCTGCTATAACAGTGTATTGATTACATAACTCTTTAATTCGAGTCTCCCATCAATATATCTAAGATTACTTTGAGCTAACCTTTTGTTAGTGAAGGTCACAAAGAGGTATAAAAATGAAGAGACGATCCGTTTGTCGATCACAAAGTTATTAAAAAATTATTTCATTGTTTGCGATACAAACCGACACTAAAACCTCAAAAATGAAAGTTTTGGTGAGTTTTCGATTAAATGAATGCAAAATTCAAATTAATTTTTCAAATCTTTTAAATATTGAAGGCTTTAATCTTTTTGTTTGCTGCGATTGCAATGGTGAGCGCACAATATTATGCATCCCCCTATGCATACGGCCATTACGCCGCACCCGCCGTCTACTCAGCCGGATATGGTGTGCCAGGTATTTATAAAAGAAATTTACTTAATTTGTTATTAATCTGAATAAATGTTTAGCCTATGGTTCAGCCTATTCAGCCTATGGATATGGAGGTTATGGTTACCCAGGATATGCTTATTCCACTTTGTTCAAGAAGTGATCGGATAAAAACGGACCGATTATCTGATGTTTCATTATATGAGACTTTGATTTAAAACTCATTCTTAAGTTGTAAATTAACAAAAAATTTGTACGCGTACATTTCAAATAAAAGTTCATTGATCAAATTATTGCTCATTTATATCAAATGCTTATTTATATCAAAAGTTGTCTCAAAAAAATTGATAAAAACGCCAACAATTAGTTATCAATTAAAGAGTTTTGAATAAAAGTTCTTTTTATCAGAAATTAATTCAAAATTAGTTTTTATGAATTGATTTAATCGAAATAATGAGTAACTGATAAACGGATTAACAGATATTTTGACAACTCGTGTAAATGTTTTTAAACAGTTTTAACTTTTGATAACAAATATACTAATAAATTGTAACTAAAGTCTTAATTAAAAGAGTGAGGAAACACCCTTTTGCTTACTTTTCATTTCAGAACTAATCTATACTTTTGTTAAATAATTTAAAAAAGTAATGTTTGCCATAAACTCATATTTTGTGAATACAAATAAATTTAAAATTTGGCACAAAAAGAACGGAAATGTTATCCATAAAAGATTAACTAAAAGTAGTATTTTACAAGATCATTTCGAAAAGTTTCTGGATCAGTTTGATAAAATTCTTAGACAAAAGTCACAATAAATAGAAAGAATTGTCATTAACTTCTAAATTATCTGATGCTCTGAAACAGTTTTTTGGAAAAATTCAGATTTTTTTAAGAATTATTACAATTATTTGACATAAAATGCGAAATTCGTTTGTTGTCCGACTCTGTCCTCAATTTTCATTATTTACTCATTTATATTCGACAATAAATAGTTGTAATAAACGTTTCAAAATAGTATTCATGCAAAACATCCTGAAGTGAAAGTCGAATATTTATTGAAATATTCAAAATGAAAACGGTTTGTATGAAAATCATTAATATTTCAAAATATCAAAACTTTATTTAATATCACTTTTAGGCAATTATTTTGTTGTCATTTATTTCATTGATTTCAAGCATCTCTTCTACTCTATTTGGTAAACTTGGTAATCCCTATGGGACAAGTTTCTCAAACGTGAGACCTGACATTCCATATAATAATTATGGTTATGGCTATGGATATCAGGGATATTCTACAGGTTACAGTCGACCCTTGCATGTTTTCGGTGAGTTTTAAAGATTTCATTCAAAAACAATGAAAATCACAGAAATATTATAAATAAAATATTTTCATAAATGAAGGAAACGTCGGTTCGCCCTCTTCTTATTCCTATCCCTTTAATAGCGGATATAATAGTGGATATTTTGGATCTAATAATCCTTATTATGGCTCAAATCCATTCACTTCTGGATATAATTATAATAATTATCAGAATCCTTATTATAGTAAGCCATACACTTTTTTCCCAACTAGTACAATGTACAAAGCTTAATTTTTTATACTTTTATCCCTCACTTCGTATCCAATTATCACAATTCAGTCATAATTATATTTTTTTAACGAGAAGTTGTCATTCAAATTAATTATCCAGATAATCTCATTATTTCATAAAAATCTAATCTTTCAATAAGACTATGAATATTGTAAATTTGTAATCTTGGTAAAACTGCTTAATTAATGTACTTTTAATACCATTATATATCTAATGACCCAAATATTAGTCAAGTTTTGTATAAATTGTCGCAAATATTATTTATTTTGAATGAATTGTCTGAAAATATCCGAATAATTCTATTATTATTTCAACAAAATTATAATAAACTATAAAATTGTTTCAAATACTTTACTTTCAATTTTTATACCGAAATAATTTCAATTTTAATAAAATATATTTAAAATATTATAAATTTAAATCACTATTTATATTACAAATTTAATTAATAATCTTGGTTATTAAATTGGTTATAAACTATATATTTATGTGATTTAATTCGAATGAATAACTTTTGGCAAACATTCAAAAAAACATTAATAGAATAAAAGAGAGAAATGAGAAATGAGTGCGAATTCGACTAAATTATTAAAACTATTAAATTATTTTTGTTATAAAAGCATTTCATTATATTTCAGGCTTTGAATTGATTTTATTCTGAAGTAAATCGAAAGTGTATTTTAAAAATGTCCTCAACTTTTAAAGTGTCAAATCATTGAATTTAATAGAAATAATAAATAATTTATTTGTTTATAAAACTAAATGTTAGACTACTATAAATATGCAAGATTAACTCATTAATTAATTAGATTATCAATTATAATGGAATGATCTAGATTGGTTCTCTTATTTAAATGTTGGATAAATAAATTTGCTTTTATTTATCTCTGGATTTCTAAGAGTTTCTTTGGAAATGAGTGTTTTTAAGGTAACTTTCATTTCTTATACTAATAATTGAATTCAGTTTTTAGTCTTCGATTCAAATGATGTTAATATTTGTGATACTTATCTCAAATATGATTTGGAGTTTCAAAATCCATTCATTTTATGATTTGGCTTTTGCTGAGGGATTGTTTTGGAGTGGTTTCCCAGTCGGTCGTCAATGGGGTTACGGCACAACTATCTATCATCCCTTTCCTTATCATTTCGGATCTTTTAATTATTAGAAAATTTGAGTGAAATATAAAATAGAATTCAAAATAAAAACATTTAAAAATTAAATTATATTTTATTTTTTTTTACTTTAATAACGTTTATTACTATAACTTTATATGAGAAAAATGTGACTTTTTATGAAATTTTATTTTTATTCCTAAATATTGTTACCATGTTCATATAGAACATACCCTTTAATAATTTTTTAAATGCTAAAATTTAGCATGTTCAAAATCATGAGTTCAATGCTTTTAACTCTAAGCCATCCATATATTGTCTATTGGGTGACATAAGTTTACGGTATCTATCATACATACTTTGTACATGCTAATGTTAAATATTTCATCTTCTCTATAGGTTGTATCATGGTCAAATCGCCAACAAAGCACACAATTACAAACCAATAGATATCGATAATGTTTTTAAAAATGTAAACAAATAAATTGAATGACATTTAATAAGTTCTAATTTTCAACATTTTTTTCTGTTTATACTTTTTATTAGTTTATATTTTGATCACACATTTTAAAAATTCCTATTCTAATAAACTATGAATTGATCTACCAATTTTAGTTTTACATTATTAAATGTACTTTATATTATTCACTTATTAAATGCCAATAATCTTGTCACAATTAACTTTATATAAACTTGTTAAATTTGCTTTATTAACCATTATTAAAATATAATTTGTGAAGAATGGTTTGCACCCCTGAATTGCACCCCTGACCCACAATTTGCTGGTAAACGAAAATATTAGTACAAAAGTTAAGTTAAATCGATTATTCGCTTAAATTTTTGATGGAATGACAGCGCAATAAACAAATTTATTATAAATATTATAAATATTGAGTTTATTTTATTTTTTCTCATTTAAAGTCACATTTAGTCACATTTCTCTTCGCTTTCAATCAAAAGATGAAAACATTGTTTTTAGTTTCGGTTCGTTTCATATAATTTAGTTTTAATAAAACTTAATTTTTTTTACTTTAAAAGCTTTTTTCGATGACAATTGCCTTAACTTTAGGGCAATCCTTTGGATTCACTCCATATTATGGACTGGGCGTCAATCCATTCACGAGGTATAAGAAATCATAAATTTAGTTTTAATGCATTTTTAGTCCTTTTTACGGTTATGGACTTTCTCTCGGTTACGGTGGATATGGAAGTTATGGGGGTTATGGAGGTTATGGAAGTCAACATTATTTTCATAAAATTTGTTTCAAATAATTTAAAATTTGATTAATTTTTAAAATTGATTTTTATGTCTTCAGGTTATTATGGAAGATATCCTGGTTATAATGGTTATGGTTATGGATACTACCCTTATCTTTCTAGAAGTCAATCCGACGAAACGACTCAAAATTCTTAAAGAAAACTAATTTTATTCAATTTATCGATTATTAAGATATCATTTTTAATTCATTAATGAAATAAAAATCATTTTATTTAAGTTTTATTTCTTTTAAAATTGAATTCAATTTATATTTGAAGTAAAAATATTCGATAATTATTTCGAATAATTGAAAAATAATTGAAATAAAATGAGTATTAAAAATATGTTTGAAGTATTGATGATTACAATTGATTTTTCTTTAGGTATAAGATATAAACGATGGTCATCACCAGTACAGCGATCCAATCGATTGTCCAAGAACAGTATAAATAGATTGATAATCGGGTTCTTTCGAAATCCTCTAATTGTAAGTGTGGATAACGGAAAGTGAAGAAAACAGAAATAATTCCAAATATGAGACCCAATGAAAAAGTGGTCATTAAAAATATAAATCTTATATAATACTGGAATTTTGTGGTCTCTAAAAGAAACGGCTTTTTAATACAATTGTGGTAAATCAATAGAGAAGTGGAACTCAATATGATTGCAGTGATGGCCGATATTCCACTCAATGTTATTATTACCAAGATAAATAATAGAGTGGACAAGTTTTTCCCATACGATAGAATGGGTAACAATAGAAAGGGCACTAAAAATGCAATATTTACTGACAAATAGACGAATAAAACAAATTCAGTGAAATTAAGATAATGACAATATATTTGTCCGTCATTTATATCATTAAGTTTTATAAACTGAAACTTTTGTAAGGTATCGGTTGGACCCAAATTTATAATCTCTGAATTAATTTTAGCCAAATATGAAGTTTTTTCTGAAATGTTCTGAATTTCCAGTGAAAAGACAAAGAGTAGGCCTTCAAAGTCGTTGTGATTCAGTTTAACGAAATGAATGGCTTTCAAGGGATGACTTCTAAATAATTTGACTTTAGCTAAACTTTGCCACAATTGGATGGAAAGAGAGTTTCGTATGGCTTCAACTGTTATTGAGAAACGCGTTATGTGTCGGTCCTGTTTATCGCTCAAATCTAAAATAAGATTCGGACGTTTAGATCGTTGTGTTCGGGGGTCGAAACGCAATAAAACCAAATATTTATATTTAGCGGAACTCATATCGCACTTATCAAAAACAATTTCGGAATACATTTCATCTTTAAATTCATAACTGAAGCAAAAATTACAAAAATAACAAAATAAGACCACATTTTCGACTATAAAAAGACAGATAACTAAGTATTCTATGAATTCCAACATTTTGTCCACAAATTATAACTGAATATATAATTGAATTTAATTTTTTTTAATTATTTAAAAATCGCTCGAAATTCATAATTCAATGAATTAAGTGATCGCTGTCTCCAAACAATTAAAAATACTTATAATAATATTTATAATTCCTAGTATAACATCTAGTAATTTAGGATGGTAATCTTAGGCATTCTTCCCTGCAATCTAAAGTTTAAACTCTAATGAGTACTAAATACTATGTAGTATCAAATAATACATACCAAGTATTAAATAATATCCTGCAATATATGCAATATTTGTAATTTTATTATTTTTTGTTATTTATATAATTAACTTATTATAACTTTAAGTTAAAATATTCTAAACACTCTAAAAAATATTGCAAACAGTGGCTAAGAGTTATTGTTAAAGAAATAGTCTTAACTTAAGATTATTAACATTTGATGAGAAAATAACTAATAGAGTGCACTCTCCCAGATATGAATGAGCAAATGCATGGAGAATTTGTTCATAGCTGGGAGAGTTACAACTAATAGATTTTAATGTATATCGAGTCCTTCAAAAATTAGAAAAAGTTCATAACTAGGAGAGTTTCACAACTCAGAGAGTCACAACTGGGAGAGTCTACTATTTATATAACTTTTTCATTAATAATAGAATACAAATAAATTGAATTAAGTTTTTATGATTTTATTCAAAATTTTTGTCGAATATTATAAATGTATATCAAAATTAAAAGTTTTAAATTAAAACTTAATTTATAAATGAATTTTAAATGTTATCCATGGAATCCAAAAGCGGGAGCACTATAACCATAATATGGAGCGCCATAAAAGTTATGACCATAGCGAGGAGCATAAGCAGGATACCCATAGTATCCAAAGCCATGTCCCTTATGATGAGAAATGAGTCCATTATCCCATTGCCATTGAGAGCCTCTGTCTTTGTGTCCACAGTTTATGAGGACTGCAAACGACAGAATGAGAGCAACGCTTAACTGTAAAGAGTTTAATGATTTACAATTTTTGGATAACAAATTCAAATATCAATAATATAATACCAAACAAATATATCCTTTCATTTTCCCAAAAAATGTTTCGATCATTTGTTTTAATGAAAATAAGAAAAATAACTTTTACTCTAAATGTAGTCATTGTTTACTCTCTATTTATATAACAAACCATTAATTTTTTGCCTTAATTTTGACTCAACGATAACCCAATTCCTATCATTACATAAGAATTCAATTATCGGTCATTTGTTGAAAATGTCTCATTTAATCAATAATTAATCAATTAATGATATAATTAGTTAGTGTCCGGTGCAGTGTTGGGCACAAACAAGAGAAGGTTAAGTCGAAAAATGAAGATAATTGAGAGGTACGCCCTCACCATTTAGTTGCTTATACTGAAGGACATTACAAGAAATATAAGTTTTAACTAAAAATGTTTAGATATTATGTAATAGTGATACGACTCCTACTCTATTAACTCTATGAACATTTATTAACACAATTGAACGGTATATCAGTTACGCCTTACTTTCATTTGTCGACCGATTATTATATTATGTTATCATAATATCAATTGTTTGACTATTTTTTTAAAATTTCTTATATTTTTTTGTTTTACTTATTCGGAAATTTTTCTCAAAACTAATAATTATCACAATTTAGTAATTCTTTTAAAAATTAATTTCATTAAATCCTTTAAATTAATAGAGTTTTTACAGTATTTATGAAAAAAAAGTAATTATCGACAAAATATACATGTATTAAATGTTCAAAACTACCTCAATATTAAACTATTATGAAAAATACTTCACAGGAATAGAATTATTTGGAATTTTGAATAGTATTTAAGTTTTTGGGGAAAAAATTAGTCAAAATTTACTTTAACTTGAGCATGGTTCAAAATCATGAGTTCATTCATTTTAAATCTAAGTCACCCATATATTGTCTATGGGGTGACACAAGTTCACGATAAATATCATACTTATATATGAACATGCTAACTTTAATAATGTTTACATTGAATTCATTTCAGTTAATAAAATCTTTGATTAAAATTGTTTAAAAATATATTTTTTCTGAAAAACAGTATTTCATCGGTTTATTCAAAAGAAAATAACTTTTAGTTTGTAAATAATTTAGAAATAAACATAAGCAAGGACAATTTTTATTTGTTGTATAATAAGATTGTGAATGGTTTTCATTTTGAAAAAATATTTACATAAAAAGACATTTTTCCATTACTTTTAGAATTTTGTTCCAAAATTTAATAAAATAAAAGAAACATCAAATGAATTTAGAATATGATATACAACATAAATGTTGCTTGCTTATTGCTTGCTTATGCTTATTGCTTATTGATTAGCTCAAGTGAGTTAAAATTCAAATTTAAAAAATGTTTTATTGAAAGAATTGATTTTTAATAAAATGTTATTGCATTCAATAGATTGAGTTGAAAGTCATTTAATCGAATCCAAATAATATGCTGTCCTTCCAATTGAGTCTTCACTTTTTCTTGAGAAGCAGTGAATACGAGGAAAGAGGAGAGACATAAGTGCTCGGAATATATGAAGTAGTGATCGGAGCCACATATCTGTTGATGAGAGGGGCCGACACATAGGGTGATACTACAGATGCATAAGGCGATACATAAGGCGATACATAAGGAGATACATAAGGCGATACTACAGAGCGCACAACTGGTGCCGAGTAGTAACGGGACACTATCGGTGAGCTGTAAACATAAGGAGAAGTGATAACTGTTGCGGTCGCGCAACAGATCGCAGCCAATACTACCAAAAGTACCTTAAAATACAAATTCTTTTATCAAAACAATTATTGCTTTTATATAAACTTACGATTGATTTCATTTTTAAGTGAAGAGCGATTCGAAGCAAATCTAATATTATTTGAATCAAAGCTTTCTTTTTATATAATTTGATTCGAAGGCCATTAGAGCTAAGATTTGAATAGATGTCCATTTAGAGCGTCGAACAAAAGTGAGAGTCAATTGATTCTCATCATCGACAACACCCATTCATGGGTTGCCTTCAGGTGTCGTCGCCCTTGAATTGTGAATAACTAAAAAAAAGATCACAAAACGGCTTCAAATTTATCGCTTTAATTAACTAAATGTTGTTTTCATTCTTAGGTCACGACTCTATTGACTATCGATCACAAAAAAGAGACACTAAGAGTCAGATTTTCTAAAATAAATATTTCTTTTTTGTTTGAACGCAAGTATTGTTCTTAAGCTAAACTAAAGTTATTTTTTGTATTAAGTTTTGAGGCGTCGATTAAATCCCTGAATAAGATTTAAAATTTTTCTAATTTTAAGCTTTAAATTGAATAATACATTGATTTGAGATGAGTTGAGACTAAAATCAGATTTTCTTAGTTCTAAAGATAAACAAAAGAATAAAACTGTGGTTACAGTTGGAGTAAACAAATATAAAGTGACCCCTATTTTAAAGGTATTCTTGAATTTTGTTCATTAAACTTATTTAAAATCAATTCCCACTCAATTTTAGGCTGAGCTCTGATTGAATTTACTAAAAGTTGGGAATTTCGACATTTGAAGGCTGACCTAATCTATTGATAGACTAAAAGTGCAATTTATTGCATTCATTGCATTCAAATCTTTGGAATTGACGTTAAGAATAAGAAATATTATATTATTGAATGAAAAGGAAAGGAAAGGAAAGGCAGACAAATAAATACAATTTCTTCAATTATTGATGCCATCAATCATTGCCATCAATATCTGAACATTTCTAAGGTATTAAAAATATATCATTTATAAAAAACATTCAATTTTTGTGAAGAAATATTTGTGAAATTCCCGTTTCATTAAGAATTCAATCATTGAAAACTCAAAATTGAGAAGTTTTTACAATTTATTTCTTATTTTTTTATAACTTTTAAATTATAAGTTTTTAATTTTTATGAGATATTAAAATCTGACACAAAATTCATTATAATTTAATGATAATTAAATCGATATAAAGATTTATTATTAGTTAACCAAAAAAGATTTATTAAAGTCGCGACAAAAAAGCCATAATTGACAACAAAATTAATGTGAAATATAAAACAGTTTTAACTCTTTATTATTCACTTTATTAAATATAGTTTATTTCCATATTTTTTTATGAATTCAATTTGTGTTTTAATATTAAATAAATTAATTTCCAATGATTTCGATTATTTGGATAAAATGGAAAACCGTTTAAAACAAATAAATAAATTTGTAAAAAGCATTTAAAAAATATATTTATAAAATGAAATTTTGATGCAAAAGTAAGATGTAATGTAATATCCAATACGTTGTATAAACAATATATTGCCTAACTATGGGAGATAACTATGGGAACATTGTTAAAACTTGATTATTTTTGAATGGTTCAACAGATTTTCATTCTGTTTTCAATAAAATAATCTAGATTCTAGAATAATTGCAGGTTATATAAAACTAATAATAAGAAAATTGTATCAAGATGAAGTTACTTTTATCTAAAAGGTTCAAAATTTGGAAAAAAAATTAATTTTATTTTATATAAATGTTACAAATTTGACCCTCACCAGTTACTTTATTTTTGGTTTGATCAAAAAGTGTCAAGCAAAAAAGTTGTTCCACTTAATATATTCTATTGAAATATTACAAAATATTTGGATTATCTACTAGTATAATTGTTATTATGGTTCTCTATGCGTCTTTGTGTTCAAAACAATAATATTTGAACTTCTTCATTTGTAAACCGATTTTAATAATCTTGGTGTCATATTAAACAACTACTCTTTGTTTATTATGATCATTTAAAATATTTAATCAAATATAACTTTTTATTTATTAATTCATTAAAATATTAGTTTTTGTTCAGGATAAGTAAAAATAATTGTAACTTGGCACAAAATTTTTCAAGATTATTTCCTATAACCTGCAATAACTCTAGATTATTTTAGTGAAAACAAAAATAATCAAGGATTAACCATATCCCATAGTTATTTCCTCGACTATATATAACGTTTAACTTTTTAATGATTTTCAATAAGGAATTCAAATTTTTATATTATATACATAAATATGTGATTAAAAATGTAATCAATAGAAGTAAACACAAACTTACTGTTCATTAAAAACACATTTATTGTAAATCACATAATATTTCTTTTTTAATCTTTAAATTGAATTTCAGACTTAATTTAATATTAATTTATACCTTTTGTTGAATAGAATTCAGACTTCAATTGTTTGTATTATTTTGGAAACGTTGTAGAAATGGTTGTATCAAATGGTTCACTAATTTTGAGATTATCTCAATTTTTAATTTGTGACTTCACCGACAAATTCTCGAAACTTTCAATGCATTCAAAAGCAAAATACTTCGATAAACGCATAAACCGTTAGTAGAGGTAAGAATATAATGTGTATCAGTAGGTATAATAGGTATCAATTTATTGATCAAATTTAAGCTCTCAATCATTTGAATATTTAATTAACTAATGATTCGATATTTGATTCAATATTAAACTAAAATTATTTTTTAACTAAAACTTCTTTTAATTTAAACTTCAAATTAAGTTTTGGGAATTACTTACCCTTAACTTAAGGGTTAAGTGATGTTAGGGAGAGATTAAACTGAGAATTGTTCGAATACTTACAAAATTGGGAAAAATGTTAAAAAAAAGAAAATTTTATCGCATTTTTTGGTAAATCCATAGAAAATCTGAACGAAAAACGAAAAGTCCTCTGAAATGATTAAAACTACTTTAAAGTGTTTATAAAACAATTTTATTTGAAAATCAATTAAAATATAATTCATTTCATACTTAAAATTGTGTCCAAAGAAGTGATCGAAAGTCATTAATTTTGGCGAATATATGCCTAATATATCAGAAGTGAAACAAAATTTAATTGAATTTATCGAAACAAAAAAATACAAATTTTGTTAATTCGAGTCAATTACCACTTGTGTGACAATCACTTGAATGCACTTTTAGGGCACATCTCAACACCATTTGATTGATTGAATCATTTATTAAAAATACATTTTTCTGATTCTTTCGCTTTAATCAAATGTTTCGGTGATATTGACTCCCATTTAGTGTATGGTTTGTTTGACACCTAACGGACAGTGCAATGAAAAGGAATGGAATTTATTTACAAATTTTTAAAATTGTTTTTTCTTTACAACTAATAAAATATTTCCGTCAAATGTTAACTGAAAATAAAAAACAAATTCAAAATCATTCATAACTTCTCGTTTAAACTGTTGTGTTGTTTCGCAAACAGTTTTGAGTCAAAACAAATCAACACTTCTTTTAGTCTATAAGTGAAAAGAAATTATTTGATAGATATTAACGACAGAGAAATAGTGAGGACTCACTCCTGTCATCACATTTTATCAGTTATGAATGGATGACTCAATGCCTGAGCTATAGACAGCCGTTTGCTCGGGTCTAACATTAGGATCTTTTCTAAGATATCCTTTAATTGGGAAACCTTTCGCTGTTCAGTTTCACCTAATAACTGACCCGCAATCAATTCTGTGTTCAAGTCTCGAATCGGTTGAATATTATTCATTGTAACCACTTTTTCCTACAAACAAATCAATAATCAATTTATGGGAATAACCAATGAGTAAATGGACAGACCTTTTGAGTGACTCTATCGACTTCATGATACAGAAAATTACAGTTTTGGTCGAAGTGTTGGTCTTTAAACATTCCTTTCCGAACGAATTTGTTACTCATTTTTCCTTTGAGGTCCATAAAAAATTTAAGCATTTGATTATTGGATTTACCGGAAAACATAATTCTGCCTGTATATAATTCATACAAAGTACAGCCCACAGACCACATGTCAATACTGAAGTCATAGGTTTGTCCCAAAACTAAACCAAATTAAATATTTTAACAAAATATTAAACAAAATTCTCTAAAACTCACTTATTTCAGGCGCGCGATAGAAACGACTGACTAAATATGGAGTTATGTCGTTCTCATTACTATAAGACGCGGATCCGAAGTCACATAACTTTAAAACCAATTTGTTTTCGTTTACCTAAAAAATGAAAAATAAGTTTATTATTTAAAGAAATGTGTTTTAATAAATGAGTGACAATAACTGACCAGAATATTGTCGGGTTTGATGTCTGCGTGCAATATATTACATCTTTTTAGGAGTTTTAATGCCATAAATAATTGATGACTATAAGAACGGACAGCCTTTATATGTAGTCCCACATCCTTTCCATACTTTTTCAATATTTCGCGTAAATTCATAGAAAGAGACTCAAAGACTAAACACAAATGATTTTTATGATAAAAATGTCTGAACAAACGTAAACAGTGGTATCGGTCTTCAGGATCGGAATCATTGAGTTTCTTCAAAAACTCTAACTCTTTGAGACCTGTTTTATGCCTAAAGAAGTATAAAAACGATTATTAAATCAATTTTAAAGTTATCAAAATAAATGCTTACATTATATCGTTGTTTCTGATTATTTTGACGGCCACTTCCTGTAGAGATCGGGCCTTATCTCTGGCGCGAACCACATTACTGAAGACTCCCTGACCCGTATAGCCGTAGACGGAATAACGTCCGTCAAGAATTTCCCCGATTCTGATACGATAATAACCCTCTGCGTCGTCCCAATTGTCATTAAGAGCCGGGTTTTCAATTCCTGACGCCCTTTGATGTATGATATCAGCGCCGGGAGAGTTGTATTCCACACTAAATATATCCATTTCTGCAAACATGTCGACGGGCTTTCGTTTAACAGTTTCTTGTCGGTCAGAATTGGGTTCTAAGTCAGTGTCATTTTGAAGCTGTTCTTCGGCTAATTCTTTATTTTTAAAAATTTCATCAAATGCTTCGTCAAGTCGAGAGTCTTCGTCTCCAATACTTACAGATATTTTATCAGAATTGGGCTCTTCTTTTGAGGGAGAATTTTGATACGAAGAAAATCCAGAATTTGAGGCTTCGTTACAGTCAATGGTTTTGTTGAGGGAAGAAGTACTCAATTTTTTCAATAATTCTTGTCTTTGCTTTCGTCGCCTTTCGATCTCTTGTTCTTCATTTTCGTCTTCATTAATGTCGACATCAATATTAGTGGACTCTTCAGAACTGCTTTCATCGTTATGTCGATTGAATTTGTCGTAATGTTTAGATGTACTCCTCTTTGAGTCTCTTCTGGAGTCACTTTCGCGACGATCTCTATTTCTGTGTCGACCATAAATTCTGTCATCTCTTTCTCGCTCTCGATTTCTATCAAAATCTCTTTCCTTATTTCGATCGTTAATACGATCCCTATAACTATCCCTATCGTTATACCTATCCTTTTCTCTGTCTCTATAAGGAGATCGTCTGCTTTCAGGTCTTTTTGGGTCCAAAACTCTGCGTTCTCTATGATATCGATCGTAACGATTTCTATCTTCGTTCTGTTCCGATCGGTTTCTCTCAATTCTCTCATTTCTGTCGATTCTGTCATTTCTGTCAGTCCTGTCTGTTCTATCGGGTGAGTGATGTTTCCTATCCCGGGAACGGCTTCTACTGTGTCTGTCGTGATGTCTATTAGAAACTCTTTTGTTACTCGTATTCAAACTTTGATTTGATTTGTTTTTTAATACTTTTTCTTCTTTAATAGATTTTTGACTTTCAGTTCGACTCTCTTTTGATTTGATTTCCTCTTTGGGAACAGTTTTTGATTTATTTTCGCTTTTAATAACATTTTCTGATTTTAAGTGTTTTTCACTTTTATTTGATTCGTTAACTAATTTTCTTTTCTTATTATTTGAGTCTAAACTGTCTTTAGATGTCTTCAAATCGATATTCTTTTCCTTTTTATCATTTTTGGGATCCGATTCTTTGGATTCTTTGTCTTTATGTCCGTTCAAACTATTGATTTGTTCGCCATTTGTCTCATTTTTCTTTGAGTGATGACTAGAGTTATCGTTCAAAACAGTGGTCTTTTGTTTGAGTTCTTCTTCTCTTAATTTTTGTTCCAAAATCTTCTTTTGTTTAATTAATTCCTCCAATTCTTTGTCCTCTTCTTTAGTGATTTGAGTTTCGCCACTCTTTTTGTGTTTCTTTTCTTTGTCTTTCGTTTTGTCTTTTTTACTCTTTTTTGAATGTTTTGTATGTTTTGAACACTTGTTTTGATGACTCGAAGAATGAGTCGATTCTTCTTTTTTGTGTTTTTTATGTTTACTTTTATGCGATTTTTTGTGATTCCATTCGTTTTCCATTGAATTCAATGAATGTTTGCTTTCCTTTGAAACCACTTTTGTTTCCATTTTCTCAACACTTTTATATTTAATTCAATTTAATATTAATTAAAATTTAAATTAATTAAAATAAAGACAAGACTTACCTTTCATTTAATTTAATAGTATTTTTGCAATCATTTTGTTTGTCAGACATTTTTAACAATCAATTCAATCAATTCGTCAAAAATGACGTTTACTTTATTATCAAAACTACAGTCAAACCCCGTTTTTATTCACATAATTTCTAAAACTTATTAAATCAGTCTTTTTTTAGTTTAAAATTTTGGTTTAAAAAAAGTAATTTTTATGAAAAATAAAACTATTTTTATTAAAATCTCATTAATTTATAATTTGATGACATTTTATATTTGAAACAATTGTATAAAATCTGATAATTTTTCAATAATTTAAATGCATTTTTGAAAGTATTTTAAGTTAAATATTATTTACAATAAATAACTATATTTTACATTAAAATTATTAAATACAACAAAAATAATCCTTTAATAGAATAAAATCTAAAATAATGAGAGCATTAAAAATGACCAAAAATTGACCAAAACTCCACTATTTGTGAGCAAATATTAATTGTTTGCAGTCCTCAGTTCTAATTCTTTAAAGAATTGGCGACAAAAGACGGCACCAATTGATGGCGGCCTATCGATAGCACTCAAACCCATCTGATCTTTTGGAGGCATTGATTCAAAGGCGCGACGATATTCCCGATCGAAGGCCACTAAAATAATTTTTAATTTAAAATTAATAAAAAAGAGAGTCTTTAGTATTACTATTATTAATGTTTTCTCGACCCAAAGCCACGAATGACATAAAGAGTAAGTCTCGATAAATGCTGTGTTGTTTTGGAAATATTTTCTTTGCGTTTAATTTCAATCTTTCGGTAATCAATAGTTTCATAGGAGTCGACAAATCATTGCATTGAATAGAACTAATTATTTGACGCATTAAACCCGGAGTCAATTGACGCTCATCAGTGACCAATGCGTGCCATAACGACGATCGAACCGCTGTTTAATAAATTAAATTAATTTACAGAAAATTTATTTTAAAAGAACTGACAGGTTTCGAGCCATAATCGGTGTAAAGGACTACTTCCAATGTCTTCGTGAAGTTTTTCGTTATCCCACATACAACGGACCGACACTTTTCGATAGTCATTAAGTTTTAAATTTTCCATTTTCTTCGACTTTTAGTAAAAATTAAACTTTAAATTATTATTATTTCATTGAATTCGATTACTTTGTTTTTGTGGAGACTTTGAGCTGAGAGGCAAAGAACGGGAAGATGTGAGGGAAGGTTTACTCTCTTGAAATACCAAATTAAGTTCCAAAAAATAATTGGATGTTCGTCAACGAATTCAGGTCTTATTAAAGAGAGGTCGCCCTCATTATTCAAAACATTCTCCACTTCTTTCCGTAAAACTAATGGACTTAAATAGGGGACAGTAAAGGGTTCAGATGTTTCTGAATTAATGTTTTGCTTAGAATTGATTTTTTTATTCGGTATAGAAATTGAATCGACGCTATCGTTGGTTTCCTTGGAATCCGAAGATTCAGTTCTAAAAATTTAAAATTAAATAAAAACAAATTCAAATAAATATTTAAATAATTAATTACTCATTAATTTCGTCGTCATTTTTTTGTTCGTCTCTAAAGTCCTTAAAATAAAAGAAAAATATTTAAATAAATTAAATTTCATAATTAAATTAATACTTTTAGTGTAATTGTAAGCAATGGAACAAATTTAGAGCTGCAAAATGTGCAGTTAGTGTTCAAATTGGAATCATCGGGAGTCCAGCCCTCCATAATTTCTTCATCAAATATAAGTGCATAACAATTATAACAACGAGAACATGAAGTCATAAATATTTCTAAGAGCACTTTAGTTGGCGCCAAATTAGGTTCTAATGGCGTTGAATAGTGTTTTTCTAAAGTTTCAAAATATGGAGAACTACTGGTATTACTACCAAAACCAGTAAAGTTTCTGCTGAGACTTCCCTCACGCGAACGTTCACTCATATCGTCTTCAGAAGCAAAACTGTTTCTTCTCATATCAAATGAGTTAGTGCTCGAACAGTCGTCGTCTTCTATCATGAAATTCGAGGGAAATTTTTCAGCGACAATACTCGCCCACTGAGAGATTAAATTAGCGGTTCCGGTGGCCATTCCTGTCATTACTGCAGATGTATTGCTTGTATTCATTAATTTTGACGGAGAATTAGTGGCTGAAGATGTGGACTGAGCCAGAGATGACTTCAATCCACTGAAACGATTGGCGACATTATTGGCCGCAGATTTGATCGTTGAGTAAACATATTCTGAGTGTTTATTTGCAGCCAATTTGTTGGTCCACTGAGAACTCAGATTTAGTAAAGAGTTGTCTCTACTATTTTCGCAGTCATTCATCAAATCTTCATTACTTTCTTTTAAATCTTTTTCAATGCTTTCATTTTTAGGAATTTTTGCATTTTCTGGTTCTTTATTTAGATTCGACGGCGAAACCGGTGGTAATGTCTGCGAACGACTTAAACTTTTGAGTTGTGTTCCAGAATCGGTACTATTTTTTCCTGAATCTCGTCTGAAAAAAGATCCGATTTTATTAAGTGTTTTCTCTGATGTGCTGTGATTTGGTTCATGAAATGTTGAACTCCGGGGTATCGTTGACTTAACGGGAGTCGAAGACTTAGCAAAACGACTCGCAATACGAAAACTCGATCGTAAAGTTGAGGCCACTTTACCGTCGGGTGAAAACAACTCCATATTCATTATCGCCTCTTTTAATGGAGTAAATGAAGACAAAACTTCAGTACTCTTTGAATTCTCGCTTAACTTTTCGTTGCTTTTTGAGGAATCAGTCGTTTCTAAGCTCTTATTCGTTGTTTTTGAAGCCAACGAAAGATTAGATGATTTGTTTGACTTTTCATTTATTTGTTTGTCCTGATTATCGTTGAGGTTCTTTTTCCATTCCTCTAAAATTTGTTTTTCGCCATCAATTTCATCGATATCTTCTTCAGGATCTTCAGTACAACGAGTGAGACCTCCTATTGTTTTGCTATGAAAGTCAATATCACTTTTCTTAACATCACTTTCAGTTTCACAACTTTTAAATCGCTGTTTATTTTGTAAATTTAGACGAATTTCTTTCAAAGGACCAGATTTTAGTTTTTGTAATATTTGTGCGTCACTTCCGAAACTGAGTGAACGCATATAAGGTTTGGGGGAACTCGGGTTCAAACTTGAGATCAAATTTGTCTCTAAATTGAGTTTTGAATTAACATTTGAATTGACATTTTCGGGTTCAGCACTTTTATGACGGCGTTTGATAGATGTTTGACCGGACTCATAGTTATCACAGAATTTTGACAAATCAGTTGTCATCAGAAGTCCGGCCGCACTGTCGAAGTCGTGCACACAATTCAAATTAGAGGTCGACTTTCTTACAATACTTCGAGTCCTTTCTCTGAAAGCATCCGATTCTTTGAAATCTTTGATAATTCGATTTATTGTGGGAATGGCCTCTGAACTGAAAGACTCAGAATTTATTACATGACTGGCATCGGAAGGGCCACAAATTTTGATTGAATTAGTTTTAGTTAAATTCTGATTTTCTGTTTCTGTATTATTGTTTTGATTGATTTTGTTATAAGTTTTAATTTTAGCACTTTGTCTAAACTGAGCGACGCCTGCGATAACATTTCGCAATTTATTCCACATAAGAGTTGCTGTGGTGTCACCGGTCGGCCATTTACTTTCTAACACTGCTTTGTTATAATATCCATAAGTGATTGCATTTGGAGTCACGTTATTAGCTTTCATTTCAAATAAAACTTTGACGGCGAGAACGGGTTCACTATAAATACCACACAATAACATCATTACCCGATAACAGACCTCATCGGACGGATGAAAACGAAGAGATTGCATTCGGTGGAGAACTTCTAAGGCAATACTTAATGGTTTGGGCTTTTGAGAAGCATTTACTTTACAATAAGCAGGTAAATTAATAAACCAAAGACTATAACAATAACTTAAAAGACATTTAGTCCAACCCATGGGTGAGTCCGCGTGTTTTCGCGCCACTTTCTGAGCTGTTCTTATCTCTTGTTTTGTTCGCTTAGATATAGGACTCGACGAAGCGATTATTGAAGAATTTTCTGATAAACCGATTTCGCTTTCATTAAGAGTAGACCCAAATCGCGACAGAGAAGTAAATGTTGGGTTTTTGTGAAACAAATTTGGATCCAATGGACCGAATTCTTCATATTTGTATTCATCCTCTGGTGTTATTGGTTCCGGTGGAGGAATAAACACTGTCTGATCATTTTGTGTATAATCTCCTTCCAAAAGCCGAAGATAAGAACCCGAATCTACGGAATCTCCCATTGATTCGAGTTTTTCAGAACACTCATCAAAAAATGCGAGACTAATGTTTTTATCCGAAACAAAAGATCGCTCTTCAATAAAACGGGTAAACATTTGAGTCCTCATCAAAAGTGAATAAAATTTATGGTATGTTTTATCACGAGATTTAAGAAATCCCTGCAAATCGAATAGAGAACTGGGATCTGTTGCTCCCACTTTGGGTGCGCTCGTAATCGGCAATAAATATGAACGAAAATTTCTGAGAATAGACGCCATAAATCGGATGAATGCCTCTTGAATTTCGAGTTCAATATTTCTTTCAGTTTTTTTCGATCTCATATTATCGTTAAATAAATTGTTTTTAATTTTTTGTGAACTGCCATTCATTGCAGTCATCGGTCGAATCAATCGCTCAAAAAGTTTTTCGAGAGTATTCTTTAAGACTCGGGTCGGCTTTTTTGGCATAAGTTTAGGATTAAGAAGTCTTTTATTTTCTGATAAATAGATTGAATTCGTGTCCAAATCAACTGACGCCACATCAATAGGAGGTTCCAAGTGATCAAAATATCTGGAATCGACGCCTACTAGAAATGGTAATGGTGCGTTCAATACATCTGACAGACCTATTGGACACATAGGTATATAAGGGCACTGCCAGTGGAACGGAAATATCATTGTGACCACGGCTTCGGCCACACTCGTCAACACATCCGGACGTAAAGAATGCAATAAAATCTTTTGTTCAGTTAATGCAAATAACAAAACGTGTAAACAATTTTCTGGTCCTAAATTCCGAAGCATTTGAGTAAAAGAGGCGCCCGTGAGAGCCAGAGGCATGTATTCGGGCGGTTGCGATATTAGAACAGTTTCATCGGCATTTACTCCCAATTGAACTAAAATTTTAGGCCTATTTGGAAGTGGAAATGGAATTTCTAACATAAAATGTGATATATAGCGCTCTAATGGTATCTTTTGTGGTGTTGTGGCCGACAAGACATAAGTCCTGTGCAAAAATAATAGAAATTTTTCAAAAGTGTCAAAGAATGGCCATCGGGATAGAATGCAAATCGATTTGATTCGATGCAAACTTTTTGTTTGTTTGTCTTCTTCTGTCAAATATGTTAAATGTGTTAACTCTTCTTCACTAAGATTTTGGTCGACAAACTTTTCATAGAAAGTAATGGCAGTGCCGTAAACCTTCTCCGCTGAGTCAGACGTTAACACAAAAGTTGAAAAAATTGGTTTTGGCTGTTGTGCTCTTTTAGGCCAACACTCTATTGTGGCGCCCATCGGGAAACAGAACAATGACACCGACTCAGGAAGTGAATAATGCGGGTAATCTTCTAATGGAAATCTACCCATAATTGAAGGTTTATAGCACAGGAGAGGCGGACGATTCATAGACTTTTTGTAACAAATAAAAACATCGGAACCGACCATTCCCTGAGTTAACAAACAAATAATAATGAGATCAAACTTTTATCAGTATTTCTAAACATTTTATAAAATTTGTCGCTTCAGAACCGGATGTTTAATATAATAAAATAAATTCATAATTATTTGCAAATTATTCTTAAAACAAATTCTAATATAATTTAAAACAGATTTCGTTATAAATTAATTCCTTATTTAAGTTAAATAGAAATGATATGAAACTCACTTTATTAAGATTTTTATTGATGAGACAAAAGGCGTGCGGAGGAGACTCTCCTTTATTGGCTAATATGACACAAATATCAGTGACTACCAGTTGATTACAGGCAGCGTTTTCTCGCGCTCTTCTCAATGTGAGAAAAGTTCGCGAACCGCTATTATTGACATTCGCTGGTTTACCGTAAAATGTATTCTCAACGATCTCACTGTCAGACATAACCCTTTCCTTTCCCTCATAAAGCACTCCGATGTCAACGAGAGGGGGTTTGTCGCGACCCCTTCGATAACAGATATAAACACTCGGACTTCGAAGACTTCCATGATTTAGATCTGCCGGTAGTCCAGAAGATGTTGTCTCAATGCAAACCCATCCGTCGGGAACCGGTTCTCCACTACTTCTAATAATAACTGTTATATCAGTGATGGGCGCCGACGGGGTTTGCACTGACTTCGGGATCGACACGTCTTCTGGTGAAAGACTTTCGTCGATATTGAGTCCGCTCTGACCAGAAATACCTGCGATCACGAAGTAATCGGCGATTCGTTTTTCGTCCATTTTGTCAATAATTGTTTTAAATCAAATCATCTGAAGAGAAATATTAGAAATTAGTTAAAAACGAAATAAGTTTTAAAACCATTAAATGAATAAATGAGTGAATGAAAAGAGAGTTTGTCTAAAGTCTGACTAATGTCTGACTTATTGTTAACTCATTGTAAGACTCGATATCCGATTAGTTTTGCTCCGATTTTTACAATGAATTGCTTTTTAATTCACTTTAATTGAAATTTTCATAAATTATAGTCAAAATAAATTTCATTTAATGAGTTTCACTCAAAAAATCAGTGAAAACTCTATTAATAATGAGATTATAATTAAATTTATTAAATTTCAATTATTTTAAATATTTTTATTTGTTTATCATTTGTTAATTTACTTTAATTGACTTACATTTAAATAAATGAAATAAAAATAGTCTCAAATAAATTAACAGATTTAGACAAAAACCACTTTAACTGTCATTAATAACAAACATTAATTAAAGTCAATTTGAGATAATATTTACCACAATTTATAAGGAATTAAAAATAACTTATTGTTTATATTGAGTAACGTTTGCGTACAAATCAAGAGTACAAACAGTATATAATGTTTGTACTGTCAATACATTCAATGAGTCTTTAAAGTGAGTCCTCATCTGAAGGCTTTCCCTTTCCTTCAGAACTATTTAAATTAGAGCTCCAAATCGGACCTAACCTGACCTGACTCGGACCTGACTTAAGCTTAAAAATACCTGACTCGGACCTGACCTGACCTAGAATAGAAAAAATAGCTGACCTGACCACTGAAAAGAGGTGAGGTTTTATTTTTGTTAACTATTAACGGTATTAAAATTCTGAATAAATGGATATTTTAATTATTTAAAATATAATTAAATACTTCAAAGTCAGACAATATTTATTTAAATATCAAAAGAGTTGAAATAATTTTGATTATTGTATCCAATTTTGATATTTACAAAGAATTAATTATTAATAATATAATTGAATGGTTTTGTGCAGAAAAGAGACATTTCAATCATATGCTTTAGCATTGAAGGTCCAAAACAAACACAAAACCTGTTATTTTGCGACAAAACTTTTATTTAAGTTAAAACAAATAAATTTTATTATTAATTTATTTTAATCAACAATTTAATTATTAATAATATAATTATCATATGATAAAAGATAATATGATGCTATGGTAACAAAATTTCGAACCTGACCTGACCTGACCTGACCAAGAGTAGTAATTTTACCTGACCTGACCACAAATTTTCGAGACTTTTTGTAGCTCTAATTGAAATTTGATTTTAAGAAAATATATTCACTTTTAGTTTTGGATTTGTTTTGGAGAGCCTTTAGTTTTCACTCTTAAAAACTAATTATCAATAAATTTAGAATCAA
>JAQFZM010000478.1:0-31750 GCA_034695785.1 Galumna obvia
TAAAATCAAATTAAAAAGTTATGCAATGAGTTATTTGGCGCGAAATAAGTAACGTTATTCAATGTTATGTTTTTGGGGAAAATCAGTTCACACATAATGTATGTAAAAGAAATTACGTGTTTTTCGATCACTGCTATAGACTCTTATGAAAGCTTTTCCAGAAAAAATCTTCAAAATATTTATCTCTGTTTTTTGACCAAGAATATAGTCAATCGCAAAAATAGCTAGGAATTTATATTTCGTGTTCGAGCATGTAAATTTTATTACTATATCAGAGTACTTTATGAAATATGCTCCTGGATAAATATTTCTAAAAATAAAGAAAACATGTATTTAGAGACGGACTCAAAGTTTGAAATTCAAAACTATTAAAATATGAAAATATCTAATCGAGAAAAAACTTGTGATTATAAGTACTTATAATACTGTAGTTTAGACTCTAAACTTTATACTTTTAGAGTTAATTTAGAATTTTGAGTGGATAACACTTATTTCACTCTTAATCTTTTCTAATGACTCGACTCTAGATTTTTCACTTTAATTTTTTCAGAATTATTCAAAAATTTATTATTATTTTGTGAAATATTAAGAATTGTTGAAAACTTTATTTATGTTCTGTTGAAAGCTTTTTAACATTTGAAGAATTGCCAGAAATAAACAATTCTAATGAGTTCTTAACTAATTTGTAAATTTGTTGACTTACTTTTATTTATAAAATAAATTTTATTTTGTAAATAAAAGTGAAATATATTATAAAATATTAATTAAATTTAAATTATAACATAAAATATAAGAATCTCTTCGATCTAATATAAAATTCATTAGTTTATGCATTAATCACACTATTGAATAGAATAAACTTAGCAAGTTCAATTTTAATTAAACTTTTTTTTTAAATATGACACTTTGTGTTTGACTTCAAAAAGTAATAAACATATTGTTATCATTTTATTATATCTTTTACAATATGTTACAATTAATTGATCAAGGTAACTTTTTTCAGTAACAATATTTATCGATAATTACCAAGAACAGCTGCAAACAGTTTAAATTCTAATTTATTGTTTATCACAACATTTATTAGATTCGACGAAATATTTTCAAAGAGTGGATCCAATAAAAGCATTTATTCTCATTTCATAACCGCCACCGACACCAGTCATGTCAAACAAGTCTTCCAATCAGTTCTTCAAACAATAGTCAGAGAAAATACGAGAAAATATACTTTAATTTAAATAAAATTTTAGTCAAAAGTCAAATAAATTAATCAAAACAAACAGTATTTTAATTAAACTAAAAACTCATTAAAAAGATTCTCAAAATCCAAAGTCAGTAACAAATGATCTGAAAATATATTTATATATCTATCGTTAGTTTTACATTTTTATCGATATTTCTATTAAATTTCAAAATTTAAATATAAATCAATCGCTTTATTTGTAAAAATATTTTTCTTTAAAAAAAAGTTTTGAAATAAAAGCTTTTAATATAAAGTAAACAATTTGTCATAAACTAAATGACCTTAACTTTACTTTAATTACAATTTATCGGTCTATGAATCAGATAATTTAAAACTTGTACCAATAATGTCCAAGGTGCTAAATCAGTTCAGTATTGCTAAGTTGAGAAGTAATAACCAGTAGTGAAGGCTATAAACAAAATTTAGAAAAGTTAACTCATATTTCATAATTATTAGTCAATGACTCATTGTTTATAAATTATAATCTAGATAAATTTAATCATTTTCCAACTATCAATATATCCGGAATATGAATTAGTTCTTTCAAAGAAACTGTTATGAACCTTAATAATTAAGATATAATCTTGGTAAAACTCAGCTTTTGATACATAAATGTACAGAAATGTGTAAAAATATTGAAAATAACTTTTCATCAGTTATTAAATTAATCTAATGTTAGGCATAACTAATAGTGAAATAACTTCTTTTTGCAAATATTTTGTATTTTAATTAATTGAATGAAAATATTTTCAATACTATTATTTCTATATTTTAATTAATTATAAACTTTTGTAAACTATATTTAAATGAAACGTAAAATTGTTATGAATGTAGTCGTAGTTTATGTGTTAAATGACTAATATTTTGGTTTAATGTTTGGATTTTAATTTTTAGGAAAGTTTTTCGTATTTTGTATTCATTTTATATTTTATGTCAAAAATATAAAATCTATGAAATGTTTTCAATTTAATAATAGTTTTGATGATTAGTGTCTGTCAACCGGTTATTCATTTGTTTAATTCATTAATTATTGAAAAGTTTGTGAATATAAGTGAAAATAAATTGATTACAACGAATAGACGAGATGTCAGTTTTTGATCGTTTAGTGGCCACTCTTTTAAGAAGAAATATCTCTGATTACCCGCCCTTTCAAGTGGTTGAGGTGAGACCAGAGGATTACGCACTCTATGAAGTGATGGAAAGAGAAGATCCTCTCATTTGTTATTCAAATGTAAGCGAAACCTTCGAAGTTGTTGTCCTTAAAGACCATCAGAGCAGTAGAACTGCGTATAGGTATTCATATTTACTTCTTTATTATTGTTTTTTGTCCTCTATTTTGAGATCACAAGTATTTAACAGAAATGTATAAAAGAGTGGAAATAATATCTTGTATTAAGTGTTGCACCAAATCTTGAATTATCTTAAAAACTAATTAATTGTTTTTATAGTTTAATTAGAATTAATTCGCGGACAGACATCGAGACATACTTTAAAAGTTTGAGTCGAATATTGCCGTCAATACTAATAATTTGCCCGAATTTGACGATTGATTTATTGCAAGATATTTCAAATTATGTTCGGGAACATCTCACTCAAAGTTTAGCGCACGTTTGCGCACATTTCGGTTTAATTGATTATTTCAAGCAATTGTGTGCATCCGATGTTGAGATAATCAATAATCAGTGTCCAGAAACGGGTTTAACTCCTCTTCATATCGCCATAAGAACAGGAAGACTATCGACAGTTTTGGCCATTTTATCCCTAAACCCGAAATTGGATGCCATCGATAAAGAGAATAATAATGGACTCCATTTCGCCGCTTCCACTAATAGAGAGATTTTAAGCAAATTATGTCAAACTATTCAAAGCAATACAAATGGAAATAATTTAATTAATTTAATAAATAGTAGAAACAAAGAGAACTTCTCTCCCCTATACCTGGCCTGTCATAACGACAAACCCGATTGTATTAAAGAACTATTGAAAAATGGTGCCGATCCTAACGGGGCCTCTATTATCGAAAAATTCAAAAATGAATTTCGAGAAATGAATGATAATAAGACTGTTTTTGATCAGTTGGACACTAAAGACATGAAGAATGGGGGAACACCTCTTCATTGGGCAAATACTCCTCAATGTATTGAACCCTTATTAGAGATGGGCTGTAATATCGACGCCCGTAATTTCCAGGGGGAGACTGTTCTTCACTTAATGGTAGCGCGAAATAAGCTCTCGTGTGTTATAACTTTGCTGAGTTATGGCGCAGACGTTTGTGCCAAAGGACCCAATGGTAACACTCCATTGCATTTGGCTGTAAAGTCATCAAACGTATCAATGGTTCAGGCAATCATTGTATTCGGTTCTGACGTCAATTTGCAGAACTCGAGCGGTGAAACCGCTCGACATTTGGCCGCTTCTGCTAAGAGAACGTCACAAATGGATTTAATTTTATATATATTACATTCAGTCGGTGCCCAGAGGTGTGCCGTCAACCGCTCAAACTGTACGGATGGCTGCTCTCAATCAAATGGAAGTCATTTTAATGGAATTCCACCCGAAAATTCTCCATTTAAAAGAAGTATTGGATTATATGATAAAATTTTAGGCGAAAGCATTGTTAAGGAGGCCCTAAACCACAAAAAAGCTCAACAAATGTCAATGAATTTTGAAGAGAATCCAAACCATAGATTTAAAGTTTTATGTTTAGACGGAGGGGGTGTTCGCGGACTAATTCTCATTCAAATGCTTTGGGTTTTGGAAGAAATGATGAATAGAAAAATGGGTGAATGTTTTGATTGGATGTCTGGCACCAGCACTGGAGGAATCCTCGCTCTTCTCCTAGCATTGGGTCACTCGGGTTAGTTCAACATTTTTGTCTCAGAATATATCAAAGATTATAACATTTTTGATAGTATTAATCAATATTTATTAATAATAATTATAATATAACTTATTATTAGTATTAATTTAGTACTTATTTATTAAACTAATTGAAAGATTCAATAAATAATTGAATTGAATTCATTTCAAACTTTTTATAAAATATTATATTGTTTTTCACAACAGCTCACGAATGCCGTCAAATTTATTTCAAATTAAAAGATAAAGTATTTTTTGGTGCCCGACCCTATGATTCTGAACCTTTAGAGAGGTTTTTACAAAATAATTTGGGAGAAGACAGTCGTATGAGTGATATTAAGAAACCGAGGTATGAATACTAATCCTAAAAACACTGACAATTAATTATTTGTCTCTAGAATTATGATTACGGCTACAGTCGCCGATCGTTTCCCTCCAGATCTTCAACTCTTTAGGAATTATGAATCTCCAAATGAAATCTTAGGTTTTGTGAACCGAATCGAACCGATTCCTGATATGCCTAAACCACAGGAACAGTTAATTTGGAGGGCTGCCCGATCATCCGGTGCTGCGCCCACTTATTTCCGTCCAATGGATTCTTTTCTTGACGGTAATCACTGCAACTAATTCTATAAATAAAGTAATAATAATATTTTCGTTTAAAAGGAGGTCTTATCTCAAATAATCCGACTTTAGATACTCTCACAGAAATTCATTCTATAAATAAGGCCTTAAAATCTGTGGTAAAACAATTATTTATTTTGAATTCAAATACTTATTTCATCAAAATTTCATTCAATAGAGAAGAGGAACAGAAAAAATTGATTTGGATGTTGTCGTATCGCTGGGAACGGGAGCCATACCCATAAAACCCGCCCAAGTTATAGATATTTATAGACCGACCGGAACCATGTCTTCTGTTATGGGTAATAAACTATTACCAATTTTTGCTACTCCTCTAAATATATTTTTTTAAAGGTGTGGCCAAAATGGCATCACAAGTGCCCGCCTTCTTTCAGTTGTTAGTGGAACAGGTATTATCTTATTCCTAATTCAAATTATGAATTGAAACTCAGGTAAAATCTTTGGCTATTATAGGCGTGTCAGTCCGATGGACAGGTTGTAGAACGAGCGAAGGCGTGGTGTTCCCAAATAGAAGTTCCATATTTTCGTCTGAACCCTCCACTATCTGAGGATATTTACCTCAATGAAACGGATAATATTAAATTAGTGAATATGTTGTGGGAAACCACTGCTTATATGCATAGCAGAAGTAGTGAAGTCCAGGAATTAATTAATTTATTATTTGATTGAATCTAAACTAAAAATCAACGAAAATACAATCAAATATAAGTAACTTATAATTTATAAATAACTAGTTTTGAGCGATGCCTATACTAACCCTTTAATACAATATTTTTATTATTTATTTTTTAAGAATATTTTATATATTAATACATATTCTCTGAGTATTAATATATAAATAATTTATTATTTCTCGAAACTCAGTTAGTCTTCAAAATATTTTTGAAATTATTTTCTAATTTTAACTTATGTTTAGATTTTAATTTATTTTAATATTAATATATTTGTTAATTAAATTATGAAATGTTAATAATTATTGATAAAAATCTTCATTCAATTATTAATGCACTTCTTTTAAGGTTTTTTCTGTAAATTAATTGCATTTCTTTTTTATATATTTTTAAAACTGTTTCACAAATTGTATTCAATAGTTATAACTTAAACAAGAGTTGAACTATGGGTCAATTATTGTCTAATATTCAAACATTTGTGATAAACTGTTAATCTATTTGTGTTTAACTCTTATGAATTTAAATTATGAAATTTATAACTTTTTCTACTAATAATTCAGTCGATATAAATTTGGTCGAAACCAATTTTGGCCCAAATTTTCTATTATAGTATAATTGTTTGCAATTAAATTGTTTTACTACCAAAGGCTCATAATTTGGTTCATATTAAAAATTTCTCTCAATTTTAAGCATAAAATTATATCCAATTCTAGTATTTCTTAAGAATTTGTTGACATTCGATATGAAAGTGATTTGTGATCCAAATTTGTATGTTATTAAACAGAATATAATTAATTGTTTGGTCGCAATACTTAATAATAATCCCATAATTTTTAATAAAATTTCTCAAAAATGTTTTGTTTAAAACTTATGTCTTATCGACTCTTAATTTAAATGAATAAAAATTAGAAAAGTCAAGAATTAAATTTTTATTAATAACCTTGCTAAATCAATTTCTGTAGGGGGTTACAGGAATTTCATATTAAAATTCCTGTTAATGTATAAAAGTCGTTCCCATTTTTATTTATTTTCTCTTTTTTATTCAATAAAAAAATTGTTTTCAAACGCTTTTAGAATAGAATTTTTTTAATTAAACTTAAATTTATTCTCAATTAAAGATTTTTCTTTTCAAAAAAGTTTTCAACAAATTATTCTATAATTAATGTTTATATTAATTGTTTTAATCAATAATATAAACAAATAAATTACAAAATAGTTATTTATTTTTGAAAGAAATTAGATTTAATTGTTTTCAAACGAATTTTAAGAGTGATTTTACATTTACATTTATCTGGAAATATGTTTCAATTCTTGACTAAAACTATAAAATGCAATTAAAGCCTAATTTTAAGTTAAAAATCTTTTAAAAAGTAATTCATATCTTAAAGTTTATTAAGATTTTAACGAAGTTTTAAATATTTGTTTTAAAAATTATCTAAAAGTTTATAAAAGAAATAATCGAAACGTTATTTGTTTTATTGTTTTATTTATTCTGTAAAACGATTCAATGTTTTTACTTTTGTTTACATTTATTGGAATTTGAATAAAAATTTGCTTTAAATTGTTTTATCATTAAATTAATTGTCAAATATATAAATAAAAGAATGGGTCGCAGATCCATAAATACCACCAAAAGTGGTAAATACATGAACCCAACTGATCAGCACAGAAAAGAGGCCCGAAAAAGGGAACTCAGAAAAGTATACCCAAAAATATAACCTTTAGATTACTTTTAAATTAAAAGGTTTTCCTCTCAACAGAACAAAAAGCAACGGATGTTAGTCCGAACGGCTGTCCTCAAAGGAAAGGATCCCTTTCAGATAATCGCAGATTTGGAACGATTGGATCAAATGGAGTACAACCCGACGACTCCTCCGCCACTCAATGAAAAAGTTTTAAGAGACAAACGAAGAAAAATGAAAGAGACCTGGGATAGACTCTGCAGACTATATGTATGTCCTCTAATTGTCCTCTAATTGTCATCTAATTATGACAATTCAACTATAATTCAACTATAATTTGATGTCTATTATCAGAACAAAGAGGATAACCAAAGGTTTCTCGAACTCAAGAGAATGGAAGCCGATTACGAACACAAAAGAAATCAAATGATTAAATTCTATGAAGCGGTCAAATCGGCTCAAGAAGTAGCTATTGATGACATCCCATTACCCGCCGCTCCCATGGATTCCAATTCAGGGAACTCTGGTTTTAGTCTATCCATGTTTTCAAAAGAAGGAACGGTTACGCAATCGATTCTAAAGAAACCAAATCCATCGCTTTTACATCTAAAACATAAGACTCCTCCCGGAGTGCCTCCCGGACCCCCTCCTCTTTTGAGTGATGTCGAGGACGACTTAGAAGATGATGAAAGTGAAGACGAGAGGGAAACCAAAAAAATAAGATTTAGTGACGAAACCACTGAAAAAGATTCTGATGTCAACGAATTTCTAAAAGAAATTGAATTAATGGAAAAGTCATCAAATGTTTTGACGGAAGGATTTCCTCAAACAATTCAATCCATACAATCATTGCCTGGACTCACATCTCATCAAAATTCAGTTTCTCCTCAAACAAATAACACAATACCTCTTCAAACATCTATTGGTCCCAAAACAGTGCCGTCTGGTCCACCCCCTCCACAAATGATGGTATTTAGAGCAGTGCCTCCACCCGCTAGTATTCGTTCGGGACAACCACCTAATGTTCCATTAATTGTGGGCCGACCCGTTTTGCCGAGCGGTGCACCCAATGCATTAAGACCTGGTTTACCTCCACGTTTATTAGGACCGGTTAGGCCAGTGATGCCACCGATTCGACCACCGGTTGTGCCGCCGCCTATGCCCTCAACGAACATAACTCTTCAAAAGAGCGGAGAAAAGAAATCTCAATTTATGAGCGAAAGGGCTACTATTGAGGCAAAACCACAATTGAGAAACCTTTCAGCGGACGCGACCCGATTCACACCCGTCGCTCTTAGGGTTAAACGTGAAGATAAAGCAATTAAAAAAGCGAATCAAAAAACAAGTACTCATTATTTTTGACCCAAAAATCATGAAATTTATTTAAACTTTATTTTGATATTAGGTTTTGACTCCGACTATAAGAGGTTTCCTCACAATCAGAGCTCAGGTCTGAGCGCTCCCACAAAAGATGACGCCTACGACCAATTCATGAAAGAAATGCAAAATTTGCTTTAATTTGATTTAATTAAAGTTTTTTATTAATTTAAAATCGGTTTAAAACTTAAGTGAAGAGCATTTGTTTGTTTAATGTGTGCTCTTATAAAGAGATGGCGCTATAAGTGATGAATATGTTTACTGCAACTCGTGTTCGGCTTTTATAGTGGAGAGTCTATTGAAGAGCCATTTTGTCTCTCAAATGATTTATATTTTGTTAATAAATTTAATTTAAGTTAATTTTAATTAGTTTTATATCATAAAAACAAAATGACTTTTAAAACAATAATTTAATGTCTTTTAAGACAATTATTTTAATGAATGTTTGCTTCATATAATTAATGAGTTATTCTTTCCATTCGTTAATCATTTGATTGATTTAAAGAAAAAACATTTGATTTGTTTGTCGACCAAAACCTCATTTTTATATCTTTTGACTTAAATTAAATGATTTGATCCCAAACTTCAGTCGCAAATGAGTTCTTTAATCGAAGAAAACGGATTTAATTCACTTTCAAATCAAGTATTACTCATAAAAGAAAAGTTGTGTTATAAACATATTTTGTTTTTATTGATCAGATAAGCGGTGGCTCTCGTTCTTCGATACTATTATCTCACGTAGACTTCAAGAATGTCGAAGAAGACAATGACTTAATGTCAACAAAAACTCTTCAAACGAAATATAATGTTTTAACAAATGATAATAAATTTAGTTTTAATTCAAACAATAATTCCAATGATTTGGTGATCAAAATGAACGGACAAAACAAAATCAATTCTAACACTAATATAATTAACGGAAATATTAGTGATAACACGGATGGAGTGCCGGTTCCCAAACATATATTATTTCCATCAGAAAGAATACTCTTGGAATGGAAAGAGGTAATGCCGGTAATACCGGAATAATACCGGAATAATACCCGATTATCATATTATTGCATTTAATAAAACTAATTATTTTATAAATTACAAAAGACTCGTCCGATCGGCGCCGGACTCACAAATTTAGGAAATACTTGTTTCCTAAACAGTGTTTTGCAGTGTTTGAGTTATTGCCCGCCTTTAGTCAACTATTTATTGCACTCAAATGACCACAACGTCAACAAATGTAAGACTTTATTAACAATTAATTCATTAATTTAATTGTTTTTGATTTCAGGCAATAATTCAAATATATTTTGTATGGTTTGCGAAATGTCGCGACACATAAGACAGAGTCGTAATCATTGCGGAGATGCCATTAAACCAATAAATATTTGTCGACGACTTAAATCAATTGCCAAACACTTTACTTTTGGTCGACAAGAAGACGCCCACGAATTCCTCAGATATGTTATCGACAATATGTGGAAGTCGTGCCTCAATAACAATGACATCCAAAATCAAAAACTGGATCCTTTGAGTAAAGAGACGACTGCTATTAACCAAATATTTGGCGGATATCACAGAAGTCAAGTAATTTGTTTTCAGTGTAAAGCAAAAAGCAATACATATGACTATTTCATGGACTTTATGCTCGACATTAAAGTAAATATTATATAATCTATAATTAAATTATTAATTTTGAAATATTGTTCAGAACGTTACGAGTCTTGAAAAGGCTTTAGAAAAGTTTGTGGCGCCGGAAATACTCCAACACGAAGAGTCTTATAAATGCAATCGATGTAAAAGAAAAGTTTTGGCCAAAAAACAGTTCACAGTATTTAAGGCTCCAAATGTGGCCACTTTTCAATTTAAACGATTTGATTACAATCGAATGTTTGGCGGAAAAATCACAAAACCTATCAATTATCCCGAAAAACTTGACTTAAGGCCATATATGTCAGATAATAAGGTATTTTATGATTTTAAAACTATTTTCAAAACATTTTCTAATATTTTTGAATTACATAAAAGGGTCCGCCCATTCTTTACAAATTAAATTCAGTTTTGGTACATTTGGGTCCGACCTGTAATTCCGGCCATTATTTCTGTTACGTTCGAAATTCAAATAACAGCTGGTATTTGATGGATGACTCCCGAGTCATTCAAAGCAATCAGAACAGTGCCCTAAATCAGGGTCAGGCATATGTCCTTTTTTATGTCAAAATGGATACTGACTTTCATAGACCGAATCCAATTAAGGTATTGTTTAAAGTGCTTAAAAAGTTTTATTTATATTATTATTATTATTATTATTACTTTTAATGAATATAATCTCAAATCTCAGACTCCAAATACTATAAAGTTGTCGAACATATCGAGTCCTGAATTATTTCGTAATCAACAAAAGCTCAATAATTTTGGTCCAATTAATGATATGACCGGAACTCAAAACATTAAAAAACTCAATTTAGGGAACGATTCTATGAAATCCATTCAATCGGATTCTATAAAAAAGACCCAAAACTCAGACCGAAAACAAAATAATTTAGAGAAAAAGGAGAATCAGATAAAAGGTTTAGTGCCTTATGTCTACGCCAGTGATTCCTCAGATGATGACTCCTTAAAAAGTACGAATCAATTGAATGGAAGTCTTAACTCAAACTGTGATAACCATAATATTAGTAAACTTTCTACAAATGAATTGAATACAAATCAAAGCCAAAACGTTTGTACGAAAGTCGAAAAAGTAGAAAATAATTTGTCTAACGTTAAGACTTGTTCTAATCAATCCATTCCTAACCCTAAGACCAAAATAAATGTTCAACAAAGCCTTTCAAGTAATACCTCAGAAGGAAGTGGTTTACCTTTAGCTCCGATTACATTAAAAGTGAAGGCAACGACCAGTTCGTGGCACGTCGTCGAGACTGCTCTCAGATCGCCATCGATTGCATCAAATTCGAGCACAAATAGCGTCAACTCTACCACTGAATGGAATGTTTCTGATTGTAAATCGGACTGCAATGGAAAGCACTCAAAACATAAACATAAAAGCATTAGCGCTGCCAACGGAAACTCAACACATGTCTTGAATTCAAGCGATAAAATACCTCAAAATAAAACACTTTTGACGGAACAGAATAGAGCCGTCAAAACGTTTGTCAGCGATAATAATAATCCCCCGAATTATTCAAATAAAAAAGAGTCGACAACTAATTCATTGCCAAACAATGGTTTACACTTTGAAACCAAATCTGTTGTCGACTCTAAAGTTGAGTCCATAGAATCAAAATTCAAAGAAAACCATTTAATTAATGGAAGTCAAAACAATAGTAATTTTGACGTAAAGAAAATCACTTCTCGAAGAACTTCGAATGAGAGCCAAAAAGAGGAAAAGAGACGAAGCAATGAAAGAGAAAGAAGTCATTCCAAAAGTGTAAGTGAAGAGAGCACTGGTAGTACTCATAAACATGAAAAGAGAAAACACAAATCAGAAGAATTTGATTCAAAAGAAGGAAAAATTAAACACAAAAAGAAGAAAAAGAAGAAACAAAAACATAAAAGAAAAAATCACTCCCAAAGTGAGTCCGAATCGGATGACAATCGCCTTCAATGGATTGAAAGAACTAAAGAAACGGTTGACAGAGAAAGAAACTCTGATTCAAGTAATGATTGTCTCAATTATTCATAATTTTATTATAATTACATTTCTTAGAGCCTTATATACGAGAGTGGAGTGAAAACGTTCGCGATTTGTCTAAAACGAAATCATGTGATGATGTGATCACCGGAAAACATAAAAGTCTATTAAACCATAATAACGATGCACTCAACGAACTTCTTAAGAATAAACGTGGTTATAGTGATCGAGGTATATATTTAACAATTAAAATTAAACTAAAATTGTTTAACAAAACTGTTTTAAAACAGTTAATTCATGGAATGGCGGTCCCTCTCATTTCGAAGATTCAATGAATGAGGAAAAGCGAAAACTAAACGAATCGAGAGATGACTTCAACGATGAGTACGACAGAGGAAAGGTTTGTATTCATTTAATTTGTGTCTTAAATCTCATTAATTTAAAATTTCTAAAAAAATTCAGACAAAGAAAGTGAAGACGAATCACAAAAAGGAGAGATACGACTCTTCTTTTAATCCGTTCCAAAAATTTGCAGAAAAGCAAAGATTTAACGGTTCTTTTAGTGGACATAAAAACAAATCAGGATTTGATCGCCATTTTAAAGCTAATCATAACAAACATAAATCGTGGAAATCATACCATTGAGACGATAATGAAAGACATTACTAACTAATCATTCATTAAATTAATCTAAACTTTTAAACATTATTTTTTGAGTATCGCTCATATTATTCGGTCGCAAATATTTATAAAAAGAAATTTTTTTTTGAGTAAAATTAGTTTTTGTGTAAATATTTTTGTGTCAAATCGAGTCCTCAATTAATTTAAAAATCAATTCTCAATATTAGTCTGTAATTCATTGTAAATATTTTTATCACTTTTTACTGTTATTTCAAATGAATTTACAGTAAATTAAATTAATTATTCGCTAAAAATTGTTTTTTATTTTTTAAAAATAAAGAGAAATTCAAACGTCAAACACAGAAATAGAAGTCAAGTGTTGTTTAGCAACACTTTTAGTAGAAAATCGATTTTTATTCCCAAATGAGAAATATTTTATTTCTGTTTTGGAAACGTTTGGATTCCATCCAATTCTTGTTTTGATATTTCGATTCTGTGCTCTTTTCAGTCGAAGGTTTTGTTTGATTTGTGAGTTTTCTTAAGAAAAAAAAGTTTTGAGAGAATAATGGAATCGGAAGAAGAAAATAGTTTAAAATCAGAGTTAAGAAAACGAAGCTTTGCTTCGCGTAAGAGTTCACTAAAGGCTGAAATAAAAAACATAATCGAAAAACAAACACAAGATATTCAAGAGGCGAGCGCTCACCTCATTTGGCACCGAAGAAGTCAACAACAACTCGACTTCGATGTCGTTTTAATAATTAGTCCAAAAGGATATCATATAATCGATTCTTTACTTCAAATTCTAAACGAAAAATTACCGAAACTAAGCGTTGAAATTAAACCGCACTCACACTATAAAGAACAGGCATTTTATATAACTGCTAACGAAGAATATTTATTAGAGGGCGCGAAGAGATTCGGATATCATTTCGATAATAAACCGACGAAACGATTAACAAGTCTTCAGAGACAGAGTCTTATTCTCGACGTTTTGAATAGTTTGAGATTTAATTCTAATGAAATCAATTCACAGATAATAGAAAATGAATTAAAAAACTTAAAATTTAATGAAAACGACGCGATTATCGTTAAATTGATTTCTAAGGGTCTCATAAAACAAGTGCTTCCTCTACACAACGAATCTGATTTGTCTGTACTCCGCACAGAATGGGTCTCTGCCTTCTTCTCTTTCCAACCTCTCGATAAGATTTGTCAGTATTTCGGTCTAAAAATTGCGATTTATTTCGCATTTTTAGGCTTTTATACATTTGCTCTCATATTTCCCGCATTTTTGGGAGTTTTTATAACAATTTATCGGTCGGACAACAGTATATTCAGTGAAATATCTATTTTGTCGTTTACTGTACTCAACATAATTTGGTCGACAATATTTCTTCAGAAATGGCGTCACACAAACGAAAAGCTCATTAAAAGTTGGAGTTGTGATCATTTTGTTGCGGATGAGCTCTTCGTTAGACCACTATTTAGAAAACAAAATATAATTAATATTGAAATCGAAAGAAAACTTTTTAAATATTTTGTGTCGTTTCCTATCATTGGTTTTAGTTTAGTCTTTGCTTTTGGAGTAATGTTTGCGGTCTTTAAATTTCAGGTAAATTTTCCTAAACTTATAAGAATTCGATTCATTATTAAGAAATTGTAGACATATTGGGACGACTATATTATCAATGAAATGGGTTATCCCATTTGGAGCAGTTACATCCCAAAAATCATCTTGGCAATTCTGGTCTCAATTTTAGATGCAATTTATTATAATATCGCCGTTTGGATCAACAATAAAGGTTTCATTCTTTCAAATATATAAAAATCATAATTAATTTAAATGATTTATATTTAGAAAATCATAAATTGGAGGCACAGCATGAAAATCATTTGATTCAGAAACTGATCTTGGTACTATCTCTTATTTTATTATTGTTTTTAATTGTTTAAACATTTGTTTGCTTTTATTTGCTTTTAGTTTCAATTCATGAATTCATTTTTACCCCTATTTTATATCGCGTTTTATATCGGAGATATGGATAAACTCAGAGAAGTATTTAAATAACAATTTTATGATTTTATTGATGACAATATATTGTTAGCAATTGGCGGCCCTTTTAATTACACGTCAAGTAATCGGAAACATAAAAGAGGCGGTAATGCCTTTTCTTATGGAATCCTATAAACTATCAAAAGTTCATTCAATGAAAGTGAAAGACATTCCTTCCGGAGAATTAGAGGCAAATATGTTGAGATATGAGAGTACTTTCGACGACTATTTAGAGCTAATCATTCAATTCGGTTATGTTATGATATTCTCATCAACTTTTCCTTTGGCCGCTGTCTGTGCTCTCATTAATAACATCATAGAAATAAGAAGCGATGCCTTTAAGATATGTGTTGTATATCAGCGACCATTTAGTGGACATTCGGTCAGAGATATCGGTCTTTGGGAGGATATTATGAATGCAATGGTTTATATCGCAATTTTAGTGAACTGTGCGCTCATCGCTAAAACCAAACAAATATCTAAAATCATTGGAATCTCAGACGACGTCCAACTCGTTATCATTAGTGTTGTTATTGAGGTTTCCTTACATTTCTATAAAAATCATTTCCTAATTCTTTCTTTTCAGCACTTATTGATTGCACTCAAATGGTTGAGTCCTTTCTTATTCTGAACTCTATCTTCTGTTGATCTCAATCTTGTCTTTCAAACTATAATTTATTGTAATTTAACTGAATTCGAATTTTGACTCAAATTGTGATATAATTTCTATTTATATAAAAAGAAACTAATTTTCGTTTTTCTGATAAAAAAAATATAATTTTCTAATAAATAAAAATTTGGTCGAAAACCAAATAAATGAGTAATAATTCAATGATTTTCCTCTCATTTCAAGAATTTATATAAAACCTTCAGAATATTCTTTAGGATTGACTCAAATTTAAGTCAAGAGATGTCTCTTTTGTGAGTTTGTTTCAATCTTTGTAATGGTTTTGTCTTGAAAAAGGATATGAAACTAGTATATGCTATAGTATTAAAGGCCAAATGATTAAATTGAAACCTAGTAAATGGTTGTACCCTTTTTATACGTTGCTTTAACTACATATCCCTTTTCAAGACAAAACCACTCAATTGAGTCAAAACAAAATCATACGACTCTTACGTATAAAACGAGTTTTAGTTTAAATGTTTTAATTATTAAAAAATAAAACAAATTTTAATTAATTATTATTTAATAATTAATTTTAAAACCAAAAAATGATTTAACTTTTGCTTCGATTAAAGCATTTGTTTTGAGTTTAAATTTCTCTAAAAATCGATTGAATTTCAGTTGAATTGAAATTATTGAAGAAAATCACGAAATAAGGGATTAAATGGAAGTCGATGTGGAGGACAACGAACCTCAAGAGAGTCGTCGGTTGACGCGACCGACCATTTCTGGAATGAGTTCTCTTTTGGGCGACTCTTCATCCAATCGGACGCCATATTCGACCCAATCATTGAGTCGTCGTTTGGCTCCGAATTCAATCGGACTCGAAATGAGTCAAATGCCGACTAAAATGCTTTTAAATACGAACCGTCGCAGCAGTTCTGGTATTTTCATTACCAGTCTCTTTGGGTCGCGTTTCAGACATTTACAGAAACTTCATTCGGAGGCCTTCCTCGGACTCAACTCAATCTGTTTGCCGGGACTTCCCAACGGAGCGGTATTTCGTTCTTCACTTCCGGCGACACCAGTGGCCACTCCTATACATCGCGAGGCATTTCAACATTTCTCTGAGCAAATACTTCGGGATAGACTTTGTAGGACACCCTCTCCGCGAAAGAATAGAGGATTTTTAAACATTGGTTCTCAGCCAACAACTGATCAACAAATGAGATCTGATTCGAGTTGCAGTCAATCCATGGCTCCAAACGATGAAAGTACTGATTTTCAGCCGATGGACATCACATCACCAATCGATGAACCTGTCATTGAAGTGAGAGAAGACACCAAAGAAGAAGAGAGTGACGGAAGTGGTCATCATTTCAGAACCGATGATCGATTGCACCGAAATCCGTCCGATTTGTTTGAGAGACGTATTTTTGTTGGAAATATCAGTTATAGAGTATGTTATAATTAAATTGAGAGTCTATTGACTCAAAAGTATTTGTAAATAAGTTTTCAATGTTTTAATTCAATTATCGAATCATATTTTTGATCATTTGTTTCATAAATCTCTAGTCATTACTCATTAGTTGACAAAAAATATAAATTATCTGAAAATTTGAAAATTAAATAATTATTTCATTCTATTATCGGTTTTATCGATAAATTGAATGCTTAAACTTTACTCTATTTTCAGGTAAAAGAGTGGGAACTCTCAAACTTTTTCCTTAAGTTCGGTAGAGTTTACAATTGTTGTATAGTTAAGGACCACAATTTGAATCGACCCAAAGGGCACGTAATCTCTTTTTAATTTACTTCTATTTATTTTATTAATACAACATTAGATACGGATTTATTACTTTCCAAAAAGTGTCTGATTGTCAGTCCGTACTTAACGCCGACCCAAATGAACTAATTTTAGACAATAGGTATTTAAACTATAATTTTAGGAAAATATTTAAAATTATATATAATATCCCATAAAAGACAACTTCGAGTCTTTCCCTCAAAACCCAAAACTACTTCACAAATGAAAAAAGAGATTCAGGAAATTAATGTCCAAAGAATTGAAAGCATAGAATATCGAAACACTGAATCAATGGATCACTCAATTCATTACAAAAAGAGAACCAAATTATTTAGTTTTAATGATTTGGATGATTACGTCATTCTTCAAATATTTTCAAATTTGGATAATTTGAAGGATTGGACTAATATTGAAATGGGTATTCAAATACTATTTCATCACAACTAGTCTTTTATATAACTTTTGTTTAAATTGATTGTCGATAGTATGTAAGCGATGGCAACGATTAATGACAAGTTTGTGGTTATCTCAGACACAAATTTCATTTGCTTCGACTTTTTTGAGTTTCGGTGGTCCGGGTATTCATTTGACAATAATTAATAAAAACAACAAATTTTGAAACAAAATTCATTTGTCGTAGTATTGGATACGTCAACACTTTTTTCCATTTTAAAGAAATGTCCGAATTTGCGTTCAATCGATTTAAGAAATATCACAAATCTTCTCGATATGAAAGCATTAGAAATAATTGGTATCACTTTTTGATATTCATTTAAATTTTATATTTCTTTCATAAAATTAGTTATTTATTTCATAATGAGTTATGAATTCAATTTAGAGCTGAAGTGCTTTTATTAATTCTTAATATAAATGAGACCTTAAGATCGATGTTATGGGAAGTGTTATAGAAATAACAAATAATAACACACTTTTTTGCAATTCTTTTGTTTAAACAAATGATTAATTTTAATGTCATTTGATTGCATTGAATTTCATTTGGTTTGACAGCTGTTTCGTGTCCTCATTTGGAAGACCTATACTTTGATTCCGGGATTACAACGGATTACACCCTAAGAATTTTGGGCGAAAAATGTCCAGAACTCAAAGTAAAGTCATTTTCAAACCAAATATATGTTTATAATTATTAATTTTTTTTCCTTTTAATCAAATTTATATTTTAAATCAAAAAAAACTTTTTTAAATAATTATATGTTTTAATATATGAACGAATCATATATTAAACAATTGAATGATACAGTACTGTATGTATTTTAAACTTTTATTTCAGAAGTAAAGGCCTCACATTTTTAAAGAGCACTTTAAAAGGTGTTCTCTATATTCAATGTATTGTTTGCCTCTCTTTCGTCCCCAAAACATTAATTAAAGTTAACTAAATTTGTTTTAAATAGATTTCTAATTAGTTTGTCGTTTTATAATTTTTATTCAATAATTTTTTAATATTAATTTGAAAATAATGTCTTATTTTAGTGCTTAAATTTAAACAACTGCTTAAAACTGAGAGAAAAAGGATTATGGTGGCTTTTAAAGAATTGTCGGCTCTTAGAAACACTCGATATAAGAAATAATCAAAATCTTAATGGAAATTGTTTTCGACTTTTGACCGAATCTTTAAAATCATTGGATATAAGGAATTGCATTAACGTAAGCCTTAAATTCTTAATATTTTAGCCCTTAATTTAATCGCAAATAACTTTCAGATAAAAAATAAAGGAATTTTAGAATTGGTTTACAAAAATAGAAAATGTTTGAAATGTTTGAGTTTGTCGTCAATGAACTACAATATAATGAAAACCATTGCTTCTAATCTAAAAAGTTTAACAACTCTTCGAATTATATACTCAACTCAATTAAACGGTTATTATTTCCTCTTTTAGTACAGAATTTCTTTATTTTATTAATTTATAATTTTTTATATTTTAGGGAATTTGAAAGGATTTCCATTAATAAGTGAATTAAAAAATCTTGAAATTTTGGAGAATTACTTTCCTTTTGAAGATATAAACGATAACTCTATTATTTTAGTCATCAAATTCTGTACAAAAATCAAAGAATTAGTTCTATGTTTAAACTCAAATGTGTCGGATAAGTCAATGGTTCTCATTCCACAATTCTTACCTAATTTGCATAAATTAGGTGCAACCAATTCAAAGGTTATTTATATTTTATTATTAAATTGAATTATTAAACAATTATTAATTTTATTTGAAATATTGATATTAAGATAACCGATGAAAGTCTAGTGAAGTGGTCGACACTCAATAATCTCAAGAATTTAGACATTAGAGACTCGCCATTAATATCCGATTCTGGAGTTAATTCTCTTGTAATCGGAATAAAAAGTCTTTTATATCTTAATATAAATGAGTGTCAAAACATTTCATTTGATTGTATTAAGTATTTGATGAATATTATATCATTTGATGACAAATATTCAGAACTCATTATTATTTTCGAAAACATTCGTATAAACACTAAAAATTATGAAAGAATTAAAGAAATCGAAGAAATTTTTGAAAGAAATAGCATTTTGTCAGACGATTCCGATTTTGTCATTCAATGATCTGATGATTCAAATCCTAAATAATTATGAAAACTAAAATAGAATTACATTCGAATAACATTTTATTTCATTTGTTTAATCATTAAATTATTGTAATTTTAGTCCTAATATAAGACATAACGTTGTCTTTAATTCTAATAATTTGAAATTCTATTAAAAACAAATGCTTTTTCTAATGAGAATTAGTTTAAAACACAGTTATTCTCTATATTCAGTATATTATGTAATTCTGTATATTAAAACAAATAAATACAATTAAACCCTTTAATTATAAGTTGTACTGTTGTTTATGAATACTTTTTAAAAGCCAACGTCTGTTTGTTTGTAAACAACAAAAGTTTTGTTTTAAATATTTTAAATGAAATTAATTTATCCTTTAATTAAATATCGGTTAAAGACTTTAAGTAAACAATTATTTTAATAAATAAATGATTAAACGATCAAAAACTCGGTGAAAGTCTCGAAATAAGAATAAAAAATTAATTAAAAGTAATTTAATATAACAATCAATAATTGAATTCAATTGGATTTAAGACAATTTCAACGATAATTCATATCCGAAGTAACCCATTGTTTATCTATTGAGTGAAGACTTTGTTTTTCAAGTGATTTAGATGTCAATGAAATCCAATGAAGACATCGATAACGAGAAGATGTATCAAATGATTCTTAAATTTTATATAATATTAGACAAAATGTAAGAAAATATAATTAGTTTTGATTTTGTTTGGCTCTTAAAAACATTCAATTGGTTCAACCCTTGAACTTCAACGGATCCACAGATAATATTTAAAACAAGTGTTTGCTCTCAAGACATGAGATTTCGGTCTTTTATCGAGACTTAAATTTCAATATTTTGGCGCTTTAAACACAATTGTAATAGAGTTGAGTCAAATCTGACAATTGGTTGAAACAAAAGTCATGGAATTCCAATATATTTACCATCGATTGAAACGGAAAAAAAAGTTTATTTCAAAATTATCATTACTTTTCCCGAACAGAAGTTTCATCGGAAAACTACAAACAACTGAAGACATCATTGAAGACAACGAAAGAAGAAGATGGGGTGGGGTTTGGGGTAGGGGTCAGTTCTCTCCCTTTTTAGTGCTTCCCTAAAATGGGAGTCAATATTTGGAAGCGAAGAACTAATAATAATAATAATAATAACTACGAAAAGAGGAATACTATAATAATTGGAAGTAAAGACACCAAAAGATTAATAATAACTACAAGAAAAGGATAGACATCTAAATAATAAGGAGAGAAGAGGACAGCACTCGACCCATCGTTTGGACGATTGGATCGACGCGTTTTCGATAAAAGGATTTTTAAATTAAATAATTTATTGTTTTCTTATTTAAAGTAATAATAATTTATAATAAATAATGAGTGCAAACCTATTGTGTTTGCACTCAATTTTAAATAAATGCCAGACTTTATTTCATTAAATTATTTTTAAAAACTAATGCTTTTTCTTTCTATTCCTCACTTTTTTAATTCTCCTTTTCTTTCCTTTTATTTCTAACTATTAATTAAACTCCAATTGAATAGTTTGCAGCAGAAAGAGGTTATCGCTATACTATGTATCAATTTGTGACTAATTTTCAAATCCATTTCTTCACACAAATAGGTGTCTCTCGTAACTCATAACTTTTTAATAATTATCTTAACTAAACTAAACTAAATTAAACTAACCTCGACTATAGACCAATTGATTACATAACAATTCTGTTAAACTCTAAATAAATGTTTTGCTATTAATGGGATTCGAACCCCAAAACCTCTTCCTATTAAAAATGGTGTTTCAAACCTCTGAGCCATACATCTCTTATTTTTAATATGGTATTAAAAAGTTTACTCTTACTTTTGTTTGTTTAGACATCTCTAAAACTATATTTTCTGTTCATCTCTAAGATATAAAACTCTATTTGAGTCATAAGAAATATTAAACTTATGATAACATTAATTGAAAAAAAAATAAAATTATTTGAAACTATTTTTAAAATTTTATTTAAATAACTTTATGATCTCGAAGTGACCCAAATTTATGACTCTTTTTCTTATAATTCACATAAAATTTTAAGTTTTATAACTTTTCATTATTTAAATATTATACAAAATTAAGTTTTAATATTAAATAAATAAAGGATTAAATTAATTAAAAATACAAAACATTCTTTAAATTTATTTCTATTCAATTGTATAATACATTAAAAATATAAAAATGAAAAATTATAAAAGTATTCACTGAAAACAAACAGATTTGAAATCCATTAAAAATTTTAATACTAAAATGAGTAGCGTTTATTTGAGTGGTAGTGCTCTTATCCTCACTCTTCTCCTCGATATCAGGACAAGAATATGCTTCGAACCAAAATTTAGATATTTTTTGAGGATAACCATAACTGGTATTCATTTTTCTGTCATCAAATTTCCAAAAGTTTCGGCCCTTAAAAAAATATGTTTGACCTAAAAATTATAAATTAATTTATTATCAAAATATTTATGTCTTACTATCTTTAGACCACTGAAAGGCAGCGTCGATATTATTGGGAACACCCGTCCAAGTGGTTGATATTTTGCGGGGATAATCGGAAATTACTTTATTCTCTTTTTCATCGAATTTCCAATAATTAGAACCACTAAACAAATATATATTTGCGTTATGACTCCAAATCATAGCCGCGTCTATCCTTTCAACCGATTCATCGATTCCTTTATGTCATATATTATTATTATATTCTATAAATGTTTACCAAAAAATTATTTACCGATAGAAGTCAGTGGTTTCGGATATCCGGGATCTAAATATTTTGGATCTTTGAAGACATAATATTGTTTTCCAATAAAGAATACAATTTTTCTATCGGTGTGTCTCTCAAAGACGGCGTCGACTTTAGATAAATCATTGGGTAAACCCATCCAATAGTGATTAATTTCTATCGGTTCCGTTCGGTCTACATTTTTGTTATTCCTTAACCACCAAAAGTACTGATCAATTAATAATTACTAAATTAATTTTTTAATTTAAAAATTTTAATTTTTAAAACAAAACTAACTTTTGATTTGAATATAAAAATATTTGTTCGAATGGAAGCGATTGCATCGATAGAACTTAAATTACACGGATTGGGGTATTTAGTGATATACTTTGGAAAAGAAGTTATCGGTTTTGTGGGATATTTTGGTGTATTCCGAGTCATTGTAGTCCATCTATAAGTCCATCCATTGGGTGGTCCTTTAAAGTTCAAAATTTTATTTGAATTTAATTTATTTTGACTTAAATAATGAATACAACAAACCATAGAGTCGTTGTATTCCAGAGGTGTCGTCATCGGGTAGTTTATAATCTTCACTAATTGTCTGATAATATGGTCCCATTAAAGCCCCTGGTACTGCCGAATGCATTAAACCCAAAGAGTGACCGAATTCATGAGCTGTTCATGAAATTCAATTCTTAATATGTAAAGTGTTTTGGATTATATTACCGGCCGCTGAAAACAGTGAAATGCCTAAAACAGTCATTAAAAGCAGGAAATTAAATGAGTTATAGTTTGAATAATATTAAATATTAGCAAACGTACCTTGCCAATCTGGATCATCGGGTCTTCTTTGAATCATATTCTCCCACTCATCTGCATTGAAATGTACGTCACCTCCAATATCATCTCCTGGAAAGAAGGCGTGTGCCAGAGTTTTTGCACTAAGATTGTCTTTCCTAACAAATGGCATATTATCACCATGGTCTCCTCTTTTAAATGATATAACAATGTCTGCGTCAACTTTTCTCGTTTCAGTGAACGTCAATTTAGAGACATCGGCCCACAATGAGAACGCTTTTCTGAACTCTTCCAAAGCGTAATAGGCGTCAATTCCTGACATCCAATCTCTTACACTATTCATACGATTTGAATGCAAATCAATGTTTTATACAAAAGAAAATATTTTTAATAATTATTGAGTAAAACAACAAATTTAAATACTATTTAATATACTTTTATCTTTAGGTAAAACATATTTCCATTCCTTTATCTCAAAAATCTTAATATTTTAATCGAAAATAAGTATAAATTATTGTTATTTCAATGAACAAGGGCATTTTATAGAGACGTTTCAATAAATCAATTATCAGTTAATACAAATTAATTTTATTTCAAACTTATTTCAAACTTATTTCAAAACTATTGCCACAAAAATATAAAAGAAAAGTAAATACTCTCATATTTTATCTAAAATTTTGATGTTTAAACTTTAAACTAATAAAAATATAGAATAATTGCAATTCAATGACATATTTCTATCTTTTCTGAAAAACAAATTCTTCAAAACCCATAAAAAATTTAAAAAGAATTTTCAAAAGCATTTTAAGTTTATTTGACGTTTATTTTCTCAAAAAAGATGTTTAAAAATATTATTATTGAAATGAATGAAGCGCTGAAGATAAGAGACATATATCACTCACTCAAGGAGGTTGTGATGAATAACCCTTTGACAGAAGACACCGCAACCCAATCGAGTGAGTGATAAACCGTCTCATTATTTGCTTCAAATTATTTTATATTTATTAATAGAATTAATTAATCGATTATAAGTGAATAAAATAAAATCTTAAATTCAATTTCTTAAGAAATTTCGGAAATAAAAGCTTAAAGGAGTTAACATTTAATGTTTAAACTAGATTAAAATGATAAAAAAATAGTATTAATATCTTTTATTAAATGAATCTCAATTATAAGACGACTCAGACTCTTACCAAATGAAATATTTTATAATCAATGACTATATAATATTAGCAAATTATTATTAAACATTTGATTAATTAAACTTAAAATAAAAAACTGATTTTATAACAATTATAAGTTATATTGAATTTTCATTAAATCTCTTTATTTCTCTAATTTTATTGTTAGGAAAATATTTGTCGGTTTTGTGTTATAAATATCCATTTCTCAAAGCGTATGAAAATGGGAGGAATGAGTGAAAGAGTGGTCAAAGAGGATGTGAGTATCGAATAGCAAACTTTCTGACACATTATAGTTGTAATACATTTTTCATCAAATAATTTCATAGAATATCATTAAATCAGTTGAGTTGTCAACAAAATGACCCAACTTTTCAAATAAAAATATTTGATAATAATAACTAAATAATTACTGATTATATAAAACTAAATAAAATTTGATGGAAAGTAATAATAACAATAATAATAATAATATTGTTAAGCTTATAATATAGTTCAAACTCTAAGTTTTCTCTGAAAAAAAGTTTTGCTATGATTTTGCCATATGGCTTCGTTCATTTAGTACGTACGCAGACATGGGGGGAGGGGGGTCTAGCCAAAAGCGTATGAAATAGTATGATCTTAAGGGAGGGGGAGTCACCACTTGCGTACGTACCTTAAAGAGGGGGTCAAATCTTTGTAAAGGTTTATCATAGATAAAATGTAGATAAAAACTTTCAAATAGTTTTAATCTGACATGGCTATTAGGGAGGGGAATTTCAAAATACCCCCTGAAACATTTAAACTTTAACATTACAAGCACTAGGTCTGTCGATTGGGCACTGTTGGGACTGTTGGGCACAGGGAGGGGCATACCCCAATAGAAATGGCAACCTTTGCCATGTCAGATTTTAATCCTTTAAACAAATGGTTAAATAAGATTAATTTCATTGAGGAATTGTGTGTATTTTTTCGAGGGGGGGGGGTTAACAAAATTGTACGTACTTATGGTTAATAAATTGATTGCGTATGAACTTGTATTTTGGGGGGAGGGGGGTCAACAATTTTGTCGAAATCTGCGTACGTACTAAATGAACGAAGCCTATATTAGATTTAGCCTTAAATGTTGTATAAAAAATATTTAAATCGAGATTTAGAGCTCTAGAATTCCTTAACCCTATTTGTCTGGAGTATTGTTTAGATTTTCTCAGATAAAAAAAACAAATTAGATTACCTCCAGGTTAAATCAGTTGTATTCCATTTGTTGCCGTGAAGTGTATATCTTTTCTTAAGTCTACCAGATTTGGGTATAATGTCGGGAACACCACATCTTTTCTTTGACATAAGCTCTAGAGTTTGTTTATCTATAATACCGGTCGGATTTAAATTACCGAAAGTTTGCATCTGTTTAATAGCATTTTTAAGTTGGTCTTCACTTCGAAGGTTTGAACCGAATTTATGGCCTTTCGGTAAATACCCGAATCGAACCAAAAAATCCTTTTAATTCATAATTAATTTAAAATTTAATGATTAAAATAAAATAAGTTATACTTTATTACTATTAACTGAAGTCATGAAATATTTTAGTACATAATTTAATCCCATTTAATCAAAAAGTGGTTTCTTTAGTTTTATTTCAATTCCCAATTGTCTGCAATATTATAAAATCAATGAAACAATTGGTCACTAAATTATTAATTTTATTTAATAATAATAATAACTGAATTTTGGCATTGAATAAATGGCTAAAAATCAATCACTACTTAAATTTGACCTCAATTTTTGACTATATATGAGATCTGATAATAATTTTATATTTTATAATTAATAAACATATTTGTTATAATTATATATTTATTTAAACGAAACTTTTATTATTTTATTTTGTTAAAGGATTTTGAACTATAATATGAATAGAATTAAATTGATATGACCTTGGACTATTTCACTATTGTATTTCTAGTACTTATAAATTATGAATCATCGCTCAGTTGACAAATACTACTCTATTTCGGAAACGATGCAAAACTATTTACTAAAAAATGTAAGAATTTTGTAGGAAAATGCAAAAAATTGCATCAAATGATAATATCGTCAATAAGTTTAACATTCAATTAATTATTAAAATAAAAATAATGGCAAAGAAATGACTCAAAAGGAAACCCTCTTTAAGGCTATCATAAATCAAATGCAAATGTTTTAACAGACCATACTTATAGTTCAATGAACCGATTGGTTATTAATTCAGATACATTTCAATAAATTTATTGAATCGATATTTCACTATATATTCAAATGAACCGATAATTCAACTTTCAATCAATTTTATGTTTCAAAACTAATTAATAATTTAACTATTATTTAATACGAACTCAAATTTTGGATAATTTTCAAAACATAAGTTATGTTTTTGAGTTATTTTTTCTCATTTTTTTAAATCCAAATAAAAAAATAAGTTTAAAATGTCTTAAAAGTTATTTTCATTTAAAGCTCTCATTGAAACCTTTGAAACCTTTGAAAAAAGCAAAACATTTAAAGAGTATTAGTTATCGATTGTTTCAAAAATATGTTTTATCGCTTCGATCTCTCAATAATTTGGACCACATTTTGGAAAATCAATTCAAAGGAGAAAAATATCCTTTAAATATGAAATACCTTTTATTTATTCAAATAATTTCTAATCTTTATTTGTAATTCTCTATTGACTCGAACCTCAAGTTTCAAACAAATGACTGATAATTCAATTAAAGAATGAAATAATAGACAAAAGTCTCAAACATTTTATTATATAATAAACGAAATTAATCTCTTAAATGACTTCAATGAGAAAACAAGTGAAACACTGAAGGGATCAAACATTGGGTCAATTAGTTTTAAATTGAATTCAACTCAAAACACTTTAAAGGACAGAATAAAAGACTATTGACTATTAACTCACCACTAATTTTGTAATACTGTCGGATGAAACTGACGGTGAAGTTAAGCGTCCGTTGACTGGTTTGTAACCAATTATTGAAAATATAAATACAAATATAAAAATGAGACACAATTTGTTTGGTTTTGAAATCGTTGTTTTGAAGAATATTTTATACAAAAATAATGAAAAGCAATCGATTGGTTTCAGCTCTGATTCGTTCAATGGTTTGAAAGCATCGCATAACTCATTCTTATGTTCCATAGACTTAACACTTATTCTTTAATTATATTAAATATCGACTCATATTTACATTTCTATTAACTATAGACTCCTATTGAGTCCTTTTTAGGCACTAATTTTAAGAAAAAGGAATCTCTTTTTCGTATGAAAAAAATGGAAAATAAAGTGAAAACTGAACTAAACTCTACTAAAAAGGCATTCATAGAAATAGTGGTTCCAGTATTGGGAACGCCATCCAATCCACGCGATTCCGATCACTCTCTCGTTCTCTGCTTTTATTATTGCAATGAATTGTATATAAAGTAAGAGAATGTAAAGTGAATGTGAAGTGAGTGCGCAAACTTTACACTCTTTGCAGACTCTGCGGATTCCTCTCAAACATAAAACCTTTCATAAAAGTTAACGCCTTCACACTATAGACGTAATTAATGTTAGAAATTCACTAAATATTAACTTCAGTTTCATTTTACTTCGCAGTAATATTCGTTTCATTTTACTTCGCATCGATGCAGACCATCAAAAACGTCCAAATATGAGAACCTGAAAAGTACTCAAAACAGTACAAAAACACTCAAAACAAAAATTGTATTTTTTGACGTTTTATATGATATATAATTTGAGGGACAGTTTAACTCAATTATCAAAACATTATTATTTTAATTATAACTAAATATAATTTATTATTTTAATCAATACTAAAATTAAGTATTTAGCAATCTCTATCAATTAAAGTTAAATTTATTTCATTTTATTGTACATTTAATTAATTATATTGTTTTTAAAGTGTAATTATATATGGTTTAAGTGGATGCAAAGGCCAGATTCATGTGTGGCTGTGCGAAGGCCAGATTCAGTGATGTAATAATCATATAAATTATGGCCATCTGGTGGTATAGCCCAATTACCCCCCTCTTCAGTTCATCGACGAGAAAAATAGGAGAAAAAATTAAGAGAAAATATTAATAAATAGCTGTAATTTGTAAGAAAAATAGCAGAAAACATGAAAAAACCTAAACAAGGTAACATATGAAAACTTAGTTTTCATCAGGGATGGCTAAAGAGCCGAGCTCTAGGGGGGGTATTTTGGCAAAATACCCCCCTTGACCAAAAAAGTTCCAACATATCTAGTATCTGTCCATAGACGCAAATGTTAAGGGTCCCAAACTCGTAGGGGGGTATTTTAAAATTTTGGCCTCGTAGGGGGGGTATTCCGGAATACCCCCCTTTTAGCCATCCCTGGTTTTCACGTAAGGCCACAACAATATTGACAATAAACTTATTGTGTTTTGGGGAGACTTTCGACAATTTACTAATTGTCTTCTTCAGCACATAGAACTCCAATGAGATCTTTGCAGTCGAGGCCATGCAATGAGTGCAGAGTATTTGGGTGAGAGATATATCGCAACAAGTATTTATTGAAATGTTATAAACAATTCAGAAACAGAACAAAATAATTAACACTTAGACTTTAAATTTGAAATTTTAAACCACTGAATCACCAATTGATCCCTACACTGCATAATATTGTTGTGGTCTTATGTGAAGCTAACTTTTCCTAAGTTATCTTCTTTAATTTATTACAAACCAACAACACCGAAAATTTTATTAATTTAATCACTGATGGCCACGAGGGGGTATAGGGGTACCCCCCCTAGGCACGAAAAATTGTAGTTCAAAATGCAATAAAAAGCTGACCCCTCTTAACTTTCTTATTTTTTAAGCTAGCTCAAATTTGAAATATTTCTCATATTCTAGACATAAAATAGATTAATATTTTAAATAAAAATTATTTTTTTAATATTTTGTTTTGAATTATTTTATAAGACTGTAATATGTATTAAAAACGGACCACTTGACAGGGAGAGGGGTATTGCAATTTTTGGACCATTTTTTCGCGACAGGGGGGGGTATAGGGGAGGTATTTTCAAAATGGCCGCCAAAGGTTTAATAGTTAGTTTTACAGGTGTTTTTAGGTATTTTCTTACATTTATGCATACAATTCATTCATATTTGACGTATTGTATAATATTTGAATGAAAAAACCAAGAATTAAAGGCAAAAAATAAATTTTTCAAAAACTGAAAAAATCAGTCAAAAAAATTCATTTTAATGCTCATAGATACAATCAAATGCAAGACCCATTTTAATTGATTTTTTGGCTATAAAATCTTTCTCATAAACTAGATCAAAATTATTTTTCAACTGCAACTATGGTTTTGTCATATATTTACGTATTTTACAAAAGAAATTCATTAAATTGATTATTAATAACTTTAACATAACATCCATATAACAATAATGAATGCTTTTATATTGGAACTTATATCAACCTTGATTGTTTTAAACCCTTTTGTTGTAACTGGTTCATTTTCATATATGTTATAGAGTTTGATGATCTTGTTATATGGTTTAAATTTTAATAAAATCGGTTTAATAATATGCTCAAAAATGAGCAAGATAATTTCAAAATATTTTTTATTTTTCTTGATTATTTTGTCATTTTATGAGATAATCGACAAAATCACAAAACAATTGTCCGCATATTTTTAATGTAGTTTCAAATGAAATATAAAACACTTTTTAGCTTGCTTACTATTTGAGTTATTCATGTTGACTTATTTTATGCAATTTTATCCAAAAAGATAAAGTTAATGAAATTATTTTATAAAATATAATGTATGATAAAACCATAGTTGCAGTTAAAAAATAATTATGTTCTAGCTTTTTGGAGAGATTTTATAGCCAAAATTTAATTAAAGTGGGTTTGTGCACTCGAGTGTATGCATTAAAAACTGTAAATTTGACTCAAATATCAGTTTTTAATATTTTTTCTCTTATTTTATTTATTATTTACTGTCTTTTATTTATTTTTTTCTCTTAATTTTTTCGCTTTTGCAAACTTTTCTCTCCTATTCTTTTCGCCGATGCAATGGGGGGGGGGACGGGGGGTATGCCGTCGATCACAGGGAGGTATTCGGGCTATACCCCCCTCGTGGCCATCACTGCTGAATTTAATAATAAAAACTGATATAAACGTCAAATTTACAGTTTTTAAAGCATATCTATAAACATTTAAAATTAGTGTTTTTTGACTTTGAATTTTCAATTTTTGAAAAATTCGTTTTTTGCCCTAAATTCTTAATTTTTTCGCTCATACAGTCAACCAAAAGTCATATTGAGGTTGGATAAACTTGTAAAACTTTTAATTGGATAAATTGATTTATGAATTGTTTCCGACATTTCAAACAAGGATAATTGCTGCTTGAAATCATTCGTATAAAAGTTTAAAATTCAGCTTGCTTTTATTAAATTTTAAATTCAGAAAATGAACAATTAACATATGTGAAATAGGACGGGTGAGAGTCCAAAGTTGGGAATTAGTTATTCGATAATTTCACTAAATATTGAAATTGAGCATGTTAATTTCTCATTTAAGAACATCTATAAAAAACATAAATTATAAAATTTTAATTAAAGATTTCAAATAATTTAAACTAGCTTATAAAATGGGGTTCTTAAAATACTAATTTTGAATAAAAAATGAATTTTCGAATACAAATTATTTTGCTGATTTTCATCAAGCTAATTTTATCATTAATGGGATACTCATGTAAATTTCGTCTTACTATTTTGTAGTAGCAATATGTCTAGTTTATTTAATTGAAAAAATTATCAAAATATTCATACTTTTTGGAAATTTATGTGCATTTAACCAACCTTAATATGACTTTTGGGTGACTGTATATGATAGAATACGAAACATTTGAGTGATTATTACTCACAAATGCAAGAAAATACCTAAAAATACCTATAAAACTACCAATTATACGTTTGGCTGCCATTTTGAAAATCCCCCTTATACCTCCTGTCCCGAGAAAAGAAGTAAAAAAATAGCAATACTCCGTCTCAAGTTGACCATGGTCATTACATTAATCATAGATAGTTTTATTTCATTGAACTTTAGTTTTAACGTTCATATAATTAGAGTTCATAAGTTTAGATAAATAGTTATTATTAATGAAATTCAGAAAAATTAAAACTTCCTTTAAATATTTCATTATTATATAAAATGATCAAGGTACCAATAAATAACTATTATACTTAA
>JAQFZM010000479.1:0-31734 GCA_034695785.1 Galumna obvia
CTGCTATGAACATTGTATGTTATGAACAAATTTCCTTGGCATTTGCCTATTCATAACAGACAGCTTTTACTGTATTTTGATTCTCTTTATTTAGTTGAAAATGTTGGTAAGATTTTATATTTTATTAATTTTTATAAATTGAAGATTTTATTCGAGGTTTTGATATCCAATAAAATGTGAAATTAATTTTAAGACGATTTGATGAGACAATGAAGATAAAGACAAAGTTTGAACTTGGTACTTGAATATTTAAAACGTGCCCTTGAACATTATTCATTTATTTATGCTTTAACCTTGTTCATATTTAATATTATCGCCGCTTTTGAATGTAATTAATTTAATTTTAAACGATTTTCTATCGATTAGTTTAAATGTTAAGCTCTGATGCGTTTTATACACAAAATTAATACTTAGTTTTAAGTTTAGCCAAAGATTTAATTAATTATTTCGAGAATTGAAGATAAATTTAGACAACGCGTATAGTTTGAATGAATGTGTAAGGTTAGTTTTAGATAACAATTTAGATAAAACAAAATCATTGATTACTTGAAATTAGGGTTTTTGTCGGCAAATAGGAGGTAATCCGTTTAGTATTACATTTAGATAAGACTCTTATCTTAAGAAATAAGTCAGAAATGATTTTTTAAGGCATGAAAATGAGAGAAAGGGTCAGAGTTTGACACAAATTTCATTCGAAATAAATATATTGAGAAAATAATTAAAGTAAATGAGGATCAGAATAAAGACAAGAACTTATAATAAATAATTGGGCGGAATATCCAAACGTCAATTACGAGGTCCAGAGAGTGGCCGCCTATTATGCGCCTTATCGTCGTCCGTGACCACCAACCGGGTGATCCGAGTACCTTAAGTACATTTATAATTAAGGTTATGGTCTTCAATTAAGATTTACTAGATTATTTTGAAATATTTCTTTTAAGCTCTGATAAATTATTTCGATAACAAAAATAATTAAAAATTAATTATAGAATTAATTATACTTTCATTTGATAATCAAAATATCGATAAATTATCGGTCCTAGACAAAATAACGATAATTAAAAATGAATATTCTTTAATTTCCACACTTTAAATATAATAATAAATATTAAATTACTAACTAATAGGCCCGGGGTGTTCACACTTAGGTTTGGTTAGTTTAGGTTAAGGTTAGGTTATGTTACTTTAGGTTAGGGAACATCTTTGGCCTTTTAATTAATAATTAATATTTATTATTATATCTAATGTATTAAAGAATATTCTTTGTTTTAATTTTCGGTATTTTATCTTTCATTTTGTCTCATAAATTATTGTCATTACAATCAAACAAATAAATATTAAATTAATAGATTAGAAATACTAAACGTTTAGTTACTAAACGTTTAAACAATTTATGTTATCTAATAATAAGTTTATAAGATATGAGTTTAGATATGATTCATATAATTATAAACTTATTGAATAGAATACCCTTTTAATACAAACAAAAAATAGTAAATTGATATTTACCATCCAAAAGCACCATGGCCACTACTGTAGGCCCCCATATCGAGCCAACCAGAATGTCCGCCGTGACTGAAAGAAGCGGCCGCTTCCAAATCAGAAGCCGAAGCACTTAAATCCTGGTCATTGTTTACGATTTGATAAACTTGTGGTTTGCTTCCGGGAACAGCCACTACGGCTATTGGAGCTGTTTCTTCGTACTGATCGTCATCAGACACTTCCAACTGTTGACCGAGTTTTGGATCGGCGAACACTTCTCCTCTTTGGGTTTCTGCAGACGATTCTATGGGAACGGCAACGATATTAACTCCGTTTGGATCAGTCATCGGTTTAGCGGTTGAGCCAACGATTAACAAAAATAAAGCGTTTGAGACAATGAACAGAGAATTCATTTTTATTTAAGTAAGTCTTAACTCTTTTACAAATGAAATAGAAATGAGTCCAAACAAAATATTTAAAATCTTTTATATTAAACTTTTGCACAAAATTTCATTTCAACGCTTGAATTACATGAAATGAAACCATTAGTCGCAGAAAAATTAGTGTTTGAGAGACAGGTCTTTGACAACACTTTCGGACATTAAATGAGTTCAAATTAAAAAAATAAGTGAAATGATTGACCGAAAAGTTATTTAATACAATTGAATGATACACATCACTAATCATACGATAAAAGTGACAAAATTGAGGCAAATATTTGCAAACGAAACAAAAAAATTAGAAATACTTAAGGACTGACTGAATGGTACACTCAATGGTACCAAAGAGTCAAAAGAAATGGGAAGAGTTTTCATTTTATTTGAGTTTATTAGTGCGGAATGAGATCCAAATCGACGTAAAATTTATCGAAAGTCATATTTTGTCTGATTTTTAACGAAAATAATTAAAATTCAAAATAAAATTATAGTTATTTTTTTAGTGAACAATAAATTCGATGTTAGAAATGACATAAAAAGTGGAAAAATAAACTTTTGATTACAACTATTGAAATCATTTCAATCAATGAAAAGTGAATTTTAAGAGAATATAATTCTTTTAACATTAAATGAGAAACGATTTGATTAAATTTGAAAAATTCCTAAATTCAAACATTAAATAAGTACTAGGTTAAATAAGTATGTTTTTAGTCGATACTTAAACTATCTAGTTTCACTTTTACATATTCACTATCACTGGATGACGAAGAGTCACTACTTTGAGGAAGATTACCTTCACCAAAATTTTCGAGTTTACCACAAGAAGCCAACAGAAGACCTAAGAATGGGGGCGACGGCGCCAGAGGTCTACTTAGATATTCGGGATGATATTGAACGGCAACAAAATATGGGTGATCTGATAACTCTAGGATTTCCATTCTCTGCTTTTCGCTGTCGTGACCCACAAATCGAAGACCATTTTTATTGAATTCTTCGACAAATTGCGGATTAACTTCATATCGATGTCGATGTCGTTCATCAACTGAAATGGGGTTTCCATACAAACGTCTAACTTTGGACTCGAAGTCATCCCTAAAAATTGTTGTTCGTTTTCCGACTCTCATAGTTCCGCCTAAGTTTCCATTATTGTGTTCCGGCATATCTATAACAACTGGTGTCTTACAATTAGGCATAACTTCAGTAGAGTTTGCGTCCGACCATTTCAACACATTTCTGGCGAACTCAATAACAGCGCACTGAAGACCTAAACAAATGCCGAGGAATGGCTTATTATGAGTGCGCGCCCACTCTATTGCTAATATTTTGCCCTCTAATCCGCGGTCACCGAAACCTCCCGGAACTAAAACACCACTGAAAACAAAAAGGAGTCAACAAATTTGTCGATAAATTTAAATAATAATTACTCGCTATTCTTGAGGTCATCCCAGGCTTTGGAGTATATGTCGGGATCTTCCTCTTCCATTTGCGGTTCGAGTGATTGTGATTCGATGTATTTGACGACTAGTTTGTGGCCAATAGATAGTGAAGAGTGAAGTAGTGCTCTGAACACAGAAGTGTATGAATCTCTTAATTTTGTATATTTTCCGACTAAAGCGATAGTAATTTCTTCATTAATAGGATTATCGTGTTTTTGGGCCAAATCTCTCCATTTTCTCAAAAGATTTTTCGTCGGAATATTTGGTAATTCGAGGGATAATCTGTTGGCAAAAAATGTGGCCAAACCCTGTTCTTCCAAAGCTAGTGGCACCCAATAAATAGAGGACACGTCGTGACAATAAAAGACTTGTTCCAGAGCCAAATCACTGAATTCGGCCACTTTTTCTCTAACTTCAACTGAAATGGGACTATCGCTCCGACATATTATCTGTTAATTCAATTAATTAATAAATTAATAAAATGAGACGAATATCAGACCAGATCCGGATGAAGACCCCGTCCTCTCAGTGTTTCGACGCTTCTTTGAGTCGGTTTTGTTTTATGTTCTCCCGTTGTCTTCTGGAGCGGAACCAGACTTACGTGAATACAACACATGTTTTCGCGACCAACTCTTCGACTAAACTGTCGAAAAGCCTCAACAAAAGGCATTCCTTCGATATCACCGATAGTTCCGCCCAATTCTATAATACAGATCTCAGGCTTATTCTGGTCTTCATCGACAGGAATGTGAGCCACTCTCTGAACCCAATCCTGAATAGCATTTGTAATGTGAGGAACAATTTGAACAGTTTTGCCCAAATAGTCGCCCTTCCGTTCCCTTTCAATCACGTGTTGATATATTTTGCCGGTCGTTATGTTGTTGTCCTTATGAAGAGTAATATCGAGGAATCGCTCGTAATTACCCAAATCGAGATCCACTTCTCCTCCGTCTTCCAAAACAAATACCTCTCCTATTATTCAATAGATATTATAGAAGAACAAGAATCAAATCATCATACCATGCTCATATGGAGAGAATGTGCCAGCATCTATATTGATATAAGGATCAATCTTAATAGAGGTGACCCGGAGTGAAAAGGCCTTCAACATTGTGCCAATACTACTGGCAATGACTCCTTTGCCGATACCACTGAGTACTCCTCCCGTAACTAATATATACTTCATTTTTGATGAATTTATTGAACACCACTTCAATTGTACTCAAATATTAAGAAAATATTTTTAAAAATTTGTACTAAACTTAACGTTATTATTATGTAAATGAAATTACGACAGAATTTTTGCCTCCACTTTCAAATCACATGTGTTTTATGCCAACACTCAGTGCTTCCAAAGTATCGCAATAGAGTGTGCGCTTACGAACCATAAGAAGCACACCATAAGAAGAGATAACAATATCATAGATTTTAGAGTTTAATAAACGGTAATCAAAAGCATATAATCTCTAATCAAATACGGAATTTATTCTCAAATATTAATAAATACTAAATATATTGAGTCCGACCTTTGATTTATGGACTTATAATGACTTTGAATATAAACATTTGTTTGATTAGCATTACGTCAGTCCACTATTTCGTCACAAATACCCGCCATTAAGTGAGTACAACCATTCAGGAATCGATTCCCAAGATTTGAATTCTTGCAAAACTAAATATTCAGTTCTTTTGAACTTTTATTTAAAACTAATTATAAAAATATTCTTATTTTGATTCGACGACTGATTTAACGAAAGTTTTGAAAACTTTTCACAAAAAGAATTGAATTTAACTGAATTTAACTGAAATAAAGTGAAACATTGATTAAACAAACAAAAAGACAAAACAATTTATAACTCTTTGATGATATCCCTCCAAATGGAATCCCAGTCGAACTTAATATTATCCCAACTTTTGGCCCAAAACTTGTCCGACTGTTTGCCGTTTGTCTGAATATCTTGAAGTCTATGTCTTTCCATTTGTCGCTCTTTTGAGATCCATTTTCGGAGTGGTTTAACGAAGGGATAAACCGTATAAAACTGATTGGCGTTTCCAAAGCTATGGTTTGGGTCGTTGTGACGCACCGGTAGTTCTGAGATCTCAAACCATTTAATTTCTTTGATTTCATTTCTGGCCAATGGTTTGAATGCAAATTCTTTGTCCACATTTGTGACGATATAAAGACGTATTGATGAGTCATTGATATGTCTCTCTAAGACATTACTATCACTAATTTGATCCGTACAGTCATATCCGGTCTCTTCTTTGACTTCTCTGGCAGCACAGCTCACATACGGCTCATTTTCATTAATCTTTCCCTTAGGAAAGCCCCAACTCTTAGCGCCGTAGCCCTGAACGAGGAGTACCTGATTGAGTGTTTCGTCTAAGAGTATGGCCCCACAGGTGGGAACCTTTTGCTTGTATTCCTTCCAACTTAAGATTATTGAATCGATTTTCTCTAAATGTTTGGTCAGAAATGGAATGTGTCTGAAGATTATTATACAAAATTTAATGAAGTTATGTCGTGGAAGAAGGGGTTGGTTTTGACAAATGAAGTCGAGGTAATGCCAATGAGCTAACTCTAGTTGAAAACAAACCCGGATTAAGTCATTTCTCTCTTCTTTTGGTATATTTATCACAAAACGAGTCGACAAGTCATCCAATATTTGTGGTGGTATTGTTTGTTGAGGAACTGTCTTCTGACGATTATTCGACATCTTTTGAATTGTTTTGTAGTCATTAATTGGGATTTAATTGGGATTTAATTGAGATTCAAATCTAAATTGTTTTTCACTCAATATTTGTTGTCTTTTCATGAAATGTAAACAAAAGATTTGCACACAAATGATGTGATTATATTCGATAACAAAATATTTTATATAAATTTATTCATTAAAACCGAATATTTTGAATTGATTTCAATATCGATTCATATGTAAAACATATTTTCAATTTATTTTAATTTATTCAAAATAATTATATTTGTTTTTTTTTTGAAAAATAAATATAAATAAAAATAATTTCAATTAATGTTACAAATATTGTATCCTTTATTTAATGATTACATCGTTTTTGAATTCCCCTTATGTTATCGATTGACAACAACCAGTGACGTGCGATAACGTTTTAAATAATTGGTACTAGATCAAATCATAGGAATTATCATTACCTTATCTTTTATTGTTGACATATTAATCAAAGTTTCAAATTTGTAATCGAAAGCAATGAGAGATTCAAATTTATGGGTCGGAAGACATGTTTGTATATTCATAACGGGTGCGAGTCGTGGTCTCGGAAGACAATTGTCTCTTACTTTCAGTAAACACTTCAATGAATGTCACAGATGTGGTCCAAACACAGACTGCCAACAGTACAGCCTTTCATTTGTCTTTATATCACGCAATGTCTCAGCTCTTCAACTATTATCTCAAGAAATCTCTTCAATCGATCCTCACATTCGAATTGTGGACATAATCTGCGGTTCTTTGGATGAGAGCATAACTTTGGCTTCATTTGAGAGGACGTGTGAAACAATAGCCAATAACAACATTTATGATCAGATAATTATGGTTCACAACGCCGGCTCTTTGGGTGACGTCAACCAATTGACTGTCGATTACGGCTCAGAATCGCAACAAAAAATTGTCTCATATTTTGAATTAAATTTATTTTCTGTAATTCAAATGACAGGAATTTTTCTTAAGATGTTCTCTGATGTCAAACATAAGACAATTATTAACATCACTTCTTTAGCGGCGTTGTCTCCATTCAAAGGACTATCACTTTATTGTATCGGTATTTCACCCCTTCTTTTACTCAATTTATTTACCAAAAGTTAATTATAAAAGAAATTCTTAATTATAATTATTAATTATAAAACATGAAAATGGTTTAACTCTTTTAATGACAAAATCTGTTTGTTTTATGTTTTATTTTAAAATAACATTTTATGAATAATTGTATTTGTATTGATAGGAAAGGCGGGAAGGGATGCCTTCTTTCGATCAGTGGCTCTCGAGAATCCCTCAGTACGTATACTAAGTTATGCTCCTGGTCCTCTTGAGACAGATATGGTTTCAGTATTGAGAAGCGATGGATATTTGCAACAGGAGTTCAATAATATGGAAGTTTTAAATCCTGAAACCACTGCTGAGAAACTGATCCAAATTCTCGAAGAAAATAAATTCAATTCTGGAGAACACATTGACTTCTATACTCCTATTTCGCCATAAAATGTATTTTTAATTAGCATTTATATGATATGATCTGTTATTTCACACATTTTTTAAGGAAATGTATAAATTGTTGGTCTGAATGACAAAAATATTCTTAACTTTCAATTATATCTGTTTTTATAAATGATTTATTGCATTGGAATTCAGGAATAACTTATAACCAAAACTATAATTTGCATTCCATTAACATTATGTTAAAAGTTATGTGTCTTTACTTTTCAGTATAAAAGTATTGGTCATCAAAATCGGTCTGAAAATAAGATAAAAATATATACTAATCCATAATCTCTGGTCAACATTTTAATGACAAGAATATTATATTGAGTGAAGACACACGACTTTAATTTTGGACTTTATTTTAATATTAATTAATTGCATACATAACTAATACATAAGTTATATTTATATCCTTATTATTATGTTTTTAATCATTAGTTAAAGAGTTGACGAAAAATGGCTGTTCAGCCAATTCTATGCCAAAAAATAATTGATTTGAAGCCAAATTTTCTCATTTAGTCATTCAATTATGATTTATAACTATTTTGTTAAAAAAAATACTTTCATTACTCTTTCAAATAATGTTATTTATATTTGAATGTATTATATGCTAGCTCATATTCTCATAACCTCCAAATTGGCTAAAATTTTGGCAAAACATAAGAAGCGTTGCTTTAAGCCATAAATTGATTGATACTCAAAAATGGTGTGCTATAGACAGGAACGTCTAACTAACAATAATTGTTGTTAATATTTTAGACGCACTTCAATGGATCTTCAATTATAACTATAATTAAAATGTTTTGATCGACTCTTTAATTAACTGAAATAATGATTCCTAACAATAATGAGCTTCAAATACTTTTTAGTGTTTTATTTTCAAAGGGTATTCACTCTTTGGTCAGAATTATTTGTTTGTATATTATTTTTTAATCTTTTATTAATTTTTAATGATTTGCGAAAAGTTATTAATAAAAACAATTATTATATTAATTATTATACATTTTTAATTAAAATAACAAATTTTAATGACTTATTTGTAATGTTTTGGGGGTCCGACTAAATGTTTGATAGTTTCCGGTTTTATTAATAAATGATCTCTTATAAGACAATTATCAATGTATGGATGTCTGAGTGCCTGACCCGCATCGAGTCTATCAGTGTATCGGCAAAGTTTTGCCACTAAATCGGTTCCGACTATTTCTGATTTACATCTTCTTTGAAATTTTCTGAGCCATAAAAGACTCGCATTTTCACCGTTTGACTGATTTGTGAATTGAATTTTATTGAAATCGGGTAATGTGTCGACCCATGAAAGGGGTGGTGTTCCTAAAGCAGTCACAACGAGACATAACTGTTCGATATCACTCTCGCCTTTAAATAGCGGCCATTTTTGTAGAATTTCGCCGACAATACAACCGACTGACCACATGTCGACCGCATAGTCGTAATGATTAGAACCGTAAAGTAATTCTGGACAGCGATACCAACGGGTGCACACCTGGTGAGAGAGTACCGGCTCTTCCTCTTTTTGTTGGCCATTATCTTTGAGTTGAGTCTTTTCTGATAATTCTTTATTAGAGGGAAGAGCTCTGGCCTGACCGAAGTCACAGATCTTCAAAATTCCGTTCCAATCGATGAGAAGATTAGAGGGCTTTAAATCGCGATGTATTATACCATTTGTATGGCAGTAATGGACCCCTTCTAATAACATTCTAACCAAAAGACTGCGCTCTTCTTCAGTTGTAGACATTTCATAGATAATAGCCGTAAGATTTACCGGCAATAATGGGAAGACCAGGTTTACACTCGAACCCAATGCAAATACATCTTCCAATTGAATGATCTAATGGTTTGAACAAACGGTAGAACAAAAAACTCAACTTTCAATTAAATTATGATTTATTTGAAAACTCTTAGTCTATGAGTGAAACCACTGACAAACCACTTATAGACCACTCCCTGAGATTTCTTTGAATTCAGTTGAATATAATTATCATAATTTTTAATTAAAAGATGAGTTCACTCATAGCTATAGAAAAACAAATATTTCTATTTTTTAAATGATTTGATAATCAATTTTAAAAAGTCGTCAAAAATTATTTAATTTAATATTTGAGTTCTGAGAAGTATTAAAAAATTCATGACTTGACTTGAATTTCAAATTCATTTTCTGTTTTATTTTTCTTTGAATAATTGGATACCTGTGGTGTCATCGAGGTATCTTTACAGTCAATACTTAACTTGATCCAACAATATAATGAATCACCTATCTAAGTTAAGCTTTAATTATAATTTAACTAAAAACTGATAATTCATAAATTCTATTTCAATTATCAAATATTTTTCATTTTTTTATAGCTTTAAGTATATATTCAACAAAAAAGCATAAAAATTAAATATGAATTAAATATTATTAAAATATATGATTTTGAGTGGAATGGAAGGGAATGGAAGGGAAGGATTAAAATAAGTATAGCTTACATTGTCGTGACTTCTAAGGAATTGCAAACATTTGATTTCTCTGACGATCGACAGCGGAATCGTTTTATTCTTGATAAGTATGCGTTTAATCGCTAACAAATATTTTTCGGCCACATTTCCCGCAGTGGAAGACCTGTCCATAATGTTAGAGTAGGTGGCCTTCAGAATCACTCCATGAGCGCCGGCATTCATATGACTCAGGATCTTATAGCGATCCATAAAGTTTTAATTCCTTAATATATAGTATATAATAGTATATCACAAGAATTTCAACTGAATTGAACACAAAGTTTGCGTTAAATAAGTTTTTATTGAAAAATATTTACTGAAATTTCTATTGAAAAACAATATTTTGTTTAAACATAAAAAATGATTCATTCAGTCATTTAATTGAAATAACAAAACACTGAAACATTGGAACTGAACTCATAATAGGAAGAAAGAGTCAAAAATATATATTTTAATAACAAAAAAGTATTTCTATGGAAACGTTTGGCGAAAAACCTGTAAATAATTAAACAGTTGAAAGACAGAGACTGACAGATAGGGAGACGACAACTATTACCCAACTCTTGTCAAACACTCTATTGATTTGACTTATATTCAAGTTTTGTTTGAATAAAAGTAACTCCTCTTCTCTTCACTAATATTTAAATTGAATTTTAATAATTTATATTATTTTTAATTTATTGATCCAAACCTATAGTGAATTAATGGGACATTTATTAGAGCACAGGTGACTACCAGAGCAAACAAATTGATGCAATGAGTTTGCCTCCACCTCAATGACCCCTAACTATTCCTCGACGACTCCTCAATGTTTGTAATCCGGACAGTATTCCCAGATATCCATTTATAATGAAGAAGAGAAGACCCCCTCATAGTCTTTCTGATTTGAGTTTAGCCGCGGGCAGTGTGTGGGTATTGGCTGCAACCCACAGCCTCTGTGGCTCACCAGTACTAACCATCATTGCTAACCACTAGTGCCCGTCTTATAGTTTGACACTCGAACTAATACATCACATATCAGTCATATCCAAAAAAAAGTTATTTTCAGCCGTATTTCGATTATTGAGAGCCGACTCCCACAGAGAGACCACTAAAACATGTTTTGAATTTTTCGTTATCTCATCTTTAGGTATGAGTTTCGGCACTAATAATTCAAAAATCGATGGCTTAGCCCTCAGATGTCCTGTTCTCCAACTTTGCAAATATTAGTGAACAAAATCCTAAAATAGAAAGAATTGGAATACATTTAGAAAAACTATTTAATGGAAATTAAATTCATTTAAATTTTGTATAAAATAAATAGAAATCTAACAAAAACTCTATATTTGGAGAAAAGTTTTAAATTTTATTATTTTTGAAACCTTTTAGGAAATGACTTAAAGTTGACTTAAAATATTTTAAGTCAATTAAAAGTACATTTTGTTATTCATAAAAATGAAAAACTTTTGTAACTAATATTAAGATTATGGATGAGTTTGGGTTGAGTTTAATCATATGATTCATATAATTAATACATTAATATGAAAGTCGTTTAATAATCAAAATTCTTAATCATTTAAGTTATTCAGTTTTTTTACTTTTTTCATTGAGCTAGCACATTTTAATGAATCATTTTGATGAATCTTGTATATAAAACCTATGTAAATTATATAATTATTTACTTGCTACTAATCAAACATCTTATGTTTAGTACTGTCTTAAGTAGTGTTTAATCATAGTTATGTAAATGTGTACTCTTTGTCGAATAAATGTTTATTAAATGTTCTAGTACACTGTAACTAGACTAGTTAATTCTCTCTATTTCTATAAATTATGGGCTAAACTTCATTTTTGAGATGAATTCATATTTTTCACTACATTTACGTAGTAATATGTAGTACAGTTTAACCTCTTTATAACGAACCTCGACATAACGAATACCTCGTTATAACGAGTGTAGTGTTAGGAACGGAACACCAAATTGACATTTACTATAGTAATTGTACTCATTATAACGAATCCCGTTATAACGAATACCTCGATATAACGAAAGATATCCCTTAAACAAGTAATATAAATAGTTCTTTCTTATAACGAATGAATATTTTTGAGTTTATAAAAAATTGTAAAACAAGCCTTTATTACATATAAATTAATACAATATAAGCCAAACATTTATTTTAGTAACTAATAAATGGAATGTCTGATAGAAAAAGAAAAGTTATTCATATGAGACAAAGTTAAAAGTCATCCAAAATATAGAAAAGTGAAAAATAAGACAAAACAATGAAAAATGTGGATTCAAAGCCAATTCTATTATAATTGATATTATATTAACGGTAAAAATCTAATGTTTGACAATTACTAAAATTTTATAAGGTACTTCTTATAACGAATCCTCGTTATAACGAATGAAATTTTGGTCCCGACCTGTTCGTTATAAAGAGGTTAAACTGTATATAGAATCATTCTTCCCCACCAACCCTCCCTAGGACAATTCATGTCAGAAGGTTTTGATGTGGTGATCCGTAAATATTAAATATTTTACATTTAACCATTCTACAAATATCCTTATACAATTTATATGTGTTAAACCCGTAAATGTAGTGACCATTGAGTTTGACATCAAACCTTGTTTTATATTTAACTCAATTTTGTTGTCAAACAAAACATTTAATGCCCAAATATATGAACTAGGGCTATTTCAGGGTTATACTCTTTGTTCTAACAATTTTGCGGCTCAAGAAAAGACATAAATAACCATTTAAAAAGTACATCACTTTAACTGAGACTCATATTTAGTTATTAATTAATTGTAGTAAAAGCGGTCCAACTCTTCATTGTTTGAATTTTATCTGTTTTGGGCGCCAATCGTTTGGTCGGCAATACTTTAATCTTACAAATGGTTACAAATTATACACTTATTATATGTAATGAAGTTTTATATTTGTACCGAAAAATGAAAGAAATGAAGATTTTCAGACAAATAATAATTGTGTTCAATGAAACATCTTTTGAGGGAAGAAATAGATTTCCGGTTTTATTAAATTCTTAGACTTATTGGCAGCGAATCAATGATTTCATTGATTGAAAAAAGCTTAAGAAGTCTTATTGTGAAACTGAAGATGTCGTTGGAGTGAAGAAGAATTGTGTGAATACCTGAGTACTAAACAAGAGTGGAGTTGTGCGCCGATACCCGCCTTCTCTCTGATAGTGATCAGTGACTCCAAAGCTCTGCGAGACTGTTGTGTTGGTCTGAGTGTTGTGTTAGTCTCTGCCCTCTCAACACTTTTATGTTTGAGTTCAACAGTTCTAAAGTATTTCATTTCCAATAAGTTATAAAAAGGCAGTCAATAGTCTTATGAAATGCAGTTTGAGTTCAGGTCTGATGAAACTCATTTAACGAGTCTTTCGATAACTTTTCAATAGTTTTCGTAACTCTTATTCCGAGTTATAATTGTTGTTAAAAAGTTTTACCACAAATTAAGTTAAAATGTTTTTGGTTTCAGTTTTGTACTGAACTCAGTGTTTATCGACTAAACATTGAATTTGTGTTTAAAGTCAACAAAATTCTAATAAAAATGAATTCAACACTAAATGTATTGATTAAAGTGTTGATTGTGGTTACCCTCCAATCACTTGTTTATGGAATCAAACTGAACACAGACTCAGTCCGAAACTGTGAACCCATAAGAATAGATATGTGTAGAGGACTGGGCTATAATGTCACCGGAATGCCTAATATGGTCGGACACGAACTACAACAGGACGCAGAACTTCAGCTCCAGACATTTACACCACTTATTCAATACGGCTGTTCCTCTCAGCTTAAGTTCTTCCTGTGCGCTGTCTATACTCCCATGTGTACGGATAAAGTGCCCATAAATATCGGTCCGTGTCGTCCTCTTTGCGAGAGCGTCAAAGCCAGGTGTCAGCCCGTATTACTTGAATTTGGTTTCCCTTGGCCAACTGCTCTTAACTGCTCCAAATTCCCTGAAGAGAACAATCATCAACACATGTGTATGGAAGGACCCGAACCTGAAGAACACGAAAGAAAATCAATATACCCACCAATAGATTACCACAAACCGGGTGGTAAAGGACCTGGTGGTCGTCGTCCACCCATTAAAATAAAGAAAACCACATCAATGCCTGAAAGTGGTATTCGAAGCGGAACCCCCTCTTCTATTGGAGTGGCTCTCAATCCTAATGTCGAGACCCGTAAACATCTCTGTTTGGAATACAAATACTTCGATCAATACTATTATATAAACCGAACCGAAAGATGTGCCCATAATTGTAGTGCAGACATACTCTTCACAAATGACAACAAACATTTCGCCAATATTTGGACCACCATTTGGGCCGCTCTTTGTTTCCTCTCAACTCTGTTCACAATCAGTACATTTATTGCCGACTCGTCCGGTTTCCGATACCCCGAGAGGGCCATAATATTCTTAGCGGTTAATTATTGTGTTTATTCAGCGGCATATCTCTACCGATTGTTTGTCGGCCGAACAGACGTTTCGTGTCATATCGATAGTCAGCACAACGTTCCGATCCTAATTCAAGAAGGATTGGATAATGTACATTGCACCATTATCTTTGTTCTGCTTTACTTCTTTGGAATGGCTTCTGCCGTTTGGTGGCTTATTCTGGCCCTCACCTGGTTTTTGGCAGCAGGTCTTCGGTGGACACCTGAACGCATCGAAAGCAAGTATACGTATTTTCATTTAATCGCGTGGATTCTTCCGGCCCTCAAGACATTAGCCATATTAGTAATGCGAGTGGTCGACGCCGACGAACTGACCGGCACCTGCTTTGTCGGTAACCAAAGTAGAGCCACTCTTCTCTATTTTGTAATCCTTCCGATGTCTGTCTATTTATTGATTGGCTCTCTATTCCTGGTTATGGGTTTGTTTGCAAAAGTAAGACAACCCAAACCTATTTGTCGGACATGTCTGATACCGAGTCGGCACAGACACGGCTCACATCATAGCTCGTCTTCATCTCATCCACATTTACTTAGTCAGAGTCAATGCAGTACGTGTTCGCACAGTACCGCTCACTCTAATGTCAATAAATTGGGAACACCGATGGCCAGAGTCGGCATATTTGCTCTGTTCTATACAGTTCCGGCCACTTGTGTTTTGGGCGCCAATATTTATGAATATTTGAGCCGAGACTCGTGGTATTTGGTTGGATACGGATCAATCAATGACAGACCCAACGTTGAGATCTTTACTTTGAAAATATTCATGTCTTTAGTAATTGGTATTAAGACTGGGCTCTGGATGTGGTCATCGAAGGCTCCATTTCATACCTGGAAGAAAGTGGGGAAACGTCTGGTCCAAAAGAAACAGCCACTACCCGTTTATCTTCAATCAGTGAACGGTTGTGCCCAACATAAACAACAACTGATAACTTCTCAAGACAGTAACAGAAGTAAAAGGCCCAGGGTCAAAGGTGGCAATGAGACGGCCGTATGAGTGTTCACTTCCCTTTTCCAGTGCTCTCTAGACTCAGTGCTTACGAATAAATGAGAGACAGACTAAAAAAACATAAGTAAAGTGAAATAAACTTTTAAAATGAACTGTTGAAACAGTTTGAGCCTCCCTTAAGTTCGACCCTTAACTCTATGGAGCTCTTAGTCTCAATTCTGTAGTCTATAACTATATATAAATGTATTGTTTGGTCTCTTTTTGTTTCGCACTTTCAATATAACTGTTATTATATTTTTGATATTTTTTCAAAGTTTGACTTTTAGTCGACTTTAGTGTACAGACACTCATTTCATAAATATTTAAGGATATAATGAGCTCTAAATTATTGCATTTGTTTTTGATTCGATTCTTCTTTTTATATGAGATTATTATTAAATGTTATTTAATATATGTTTGATATGAAACTTCCCTTAAGAACCAGAAATGACTTCGTTATAAACCTCTCAAAAATTTCTGGTTTGCATTTAAATTATATATAATTTTTCAAATGTCTGTAAATATATATTTATTTTTTGTGATCCCTTTTCATCATTTTTTGATTGTTCTTAACTAATGTTTAGATAAGACTCAATAAGACTGAAATATAGAAACCATTTTCTATATTCTATTCTGTTTTTATTAGAAGCGATCCATAAAAAACTTTCGGTTCAAAACTTGCGAACAATTTAGTGAATACGTGACTACTATTGACTTATGTTTACAAAAATCAAAACTTTAGAACAAATTATTTGTAAATTAATTCATTCGTTTAAAGCACTTAATATATATTCTTAGAATTTATTGTAAAAATTCATTTGTAATTAGAAGTCATTTCTTTAATTATTGTTTTTCTTTTGTAAAAAAATGAAGAAAATGTAAAATAAATGAATTTATTCCGAATTTTTTTCCATTATTTCAATGAAATATTTTTTTTGTTACCATTTCTTAGAATTCTTAGAATTCATTTGAAATTCAATTTTTTCTTTGTATTTATGAAATTTATGGCTGTTGTGCGACAAATATATTCTGTGCCCTATTGTAAGGGTTTTTGTCGAGGATTTTTCCAGGATTTACATAATTCTTGTGAACTGGTATTCAAACAAAGTGGTGGCAAATGTGTGTCCAAAGCTGTTATATCTTGAGATTATGTCCCAAAATTGAATGGAAGAGCCCCTAAACTATAAGCTAAACACACAGATGTTCTTTGCATTTCACTGTTATTCCTTTAGAAAAGCTGTCCTCTAGCTCTCCCTTAACTCTCAAAGGCTATCCTATAAACTTTGAGACGAAATGTTTTCTGATATGATTTTGTTTCACTATTTTTTCTATTTGTTTACTGTTTTGCTTATATTTAAGTTTTAGTAAACCCAACGAAAACCCGAACCCAAAAGTTGTATTTGTGTTGTGTTTCAGACTTATTTGGTGTTTGTGTGCACTCAAAGAAACGAAGACTTGACTGGCATTTAAGCAAATGAAGCATAACGTGAATCAGCGCTGAAGTCAAACACCAAATGAATGTATTTATAGCATCCGATGGCTTCGGGTTTAGGTTTTGAGCTGACTCTACAATACTGGTGCCAGAGTTAAGAGTGGGAGAGAGAGAGAGAGAGAGAGAGAGAGAGAGAGAGAGAGAGAGCCTAAGTTTTGCTTGAAAATTGTCTTTACTTGTATTCATTTGCTTTGAAAATCATTTGCTTCTGAAACGAAACTTGATTTAAGTGGAGGAACGTTAGCACAGCATTTGTGGTTACGAGCAATCTATGAGCCAATATTGGGCGCAATCCGTGGCTTATCGTTAATATTGAAGACAAGTCTTAAAGAGAAGAGTCGCCAAAAGTGCCACAAAAGAAAAGACACAAATCTTTTTAGGAATTCATCGTATGGTTTAATTTCTAGACCTTCTGGTTCTCGTTTAACAGACCTGTCAAGACGTCTCTTAGAATCTGTTCCCTCACATGAATAATGAGTGTTATTTCAGTTGCATCTCATGATAAGCAACAAACAAATGACGGAATGCCTTCCCTTATTCTGCATCCGAACATCTCTTGAAGTGAAGCACTTCCAAAGAAGCCAATAATGCCTTTCAATATCTATTAGTCCAGAAATGCCAGACTCTGTCAAATGTTTTACTGACTTTAAAACATAAAAATGTTTTCCATAAGTATTGCTTTTATATATTCCTTACATATTATTAAAGGCAAGAAATTTGTGTTCTTTTTCTCTTTTAATCTCTATTTCCTGAAAACTTTATATTTCTGTTTATTTATTGTCCAAAAATCTGCGTTACGTTAGAATGCAATCACTTTCGGCCCAAAGTTTTAAAGTTTTTCTTCAAGTAATTATTTTGCCGTTAATGAGAGTTGGCTTAAATATAATGCTTCCAAAAAAGTACTTCAATTCTTGTCTCTGAGAAAAGAGAAGACTATCTAAAGATAAATATTTCTTTCAGTTGAGACGCCAAAAGTTAGTCCGATAACTTTCAATTGGCGTTTAGTGTTCTTCTCAACTGTTAATAAAAATATTCTGAGACATAAAAATTGAATTTTATGACTCGAACTCAAGTACTTCTCTAATAAGTTAAGTAATTAAAGACTAAAACGTTTTTCGATTATTCCAACCATTGCCTGAGTTTTGCTTTGATTTTAATATATCTCTTTTGTAGAGACGAACCGCACATTTATTTTTATTATCACAAAATTATTGTTTTCATAAAAACTCTTCAATACTTATTAAAAGTTATTATAATAAAATGATAGCTATTTTGCAATCAATCAGTGAACGCACTTTAGATTCATTTAAGATATTTATGAGTTTAACAGTAGTTTAGTTGATATTAGAGTGCAATTCAATTGTTATTATTAATAGACTATATTTGTCTTCTTTTGTCAATACGTTGAGACCTCTCAGAAATTTGTTGAAATTTTGATGTATTGGTTATTAGTTTTAGGTTTGAAATTGTGTTCCTCTTTTCGTATTCTCACTAAACACTCAAAATAATAGTCTTTCCATTACAACAAAACACTGAATTGTATAGTATTTTGTTCACAGAATATACACTAATTATTATTAGGGATAACGGGAGGGTTTCTATCCTTAACCTGGTATTTGGACCCTTATAGAGATCTTACAGACTTTCCATTTCATGGACTCAATGTTAGGGTCGAGTGCTTCGAGACATTCGCTGATCACAAAACAAAGAATGTCTGCACTCGATATTCAGTAAAAGTCATTTTTCTTTACTTCAAATATGTATTCAAATAAATCTCTATTAATGCTATGATTTCTGCTTTTTTCAAACAAAAGAATGAATTCTTTATTTTTTTTGTTAATAGAAATAATATCGAAGAATATTTTGTTGACCACAAACTTTTATTTCGAAACTCGTTTGACGTGTTTTACAAAATAAACATTTCCGTTGACTAACAAATTATTCGCGAATTATTATTATTTTTTTTTAATTTTTCGTTTCAAACAACTACTGAACGAAAACAATTTAAAGTAAATAACAAATTAAGTTATTTACTAATCACTCCGTAAATACTAAAAATATATGAATTCAGTAGTATTTAAGTCAAACATTTTCTGATTTGTTATTTTTGTTTGTTAAAAGTCTCTCTCTCTCTCTCTCTCTCTCTCTCTCTCTCTCTCTCTCTCTCTCTCTCTCTCTCCCCTTGTTTTATAATAGGTATAGAGAAATAAGAGAAAAGGTGATAATAGTTGTGTTAGTGTTAGGGGACTCGAGGCGGTTCATAAGGTGCCATAAAATGCTGAAAAGCCATAAATAATACAATTAACGCTAACCTCAAGTCAAATGCGAATATTACCCATAAATACAATATAAAAAGAAATATTGAATTTCTTTAATGAAAGTCTGACTGACATAAAGACTGACATAAAGACATTTGAAGGGAATTTCATTTCCAGCGATTATAGATTCGCCTCTTTTTTGTTATTTGAGACCACATTTGAGGCACTATTTATTACAAAAGAGGAAAAACTAAAATATTGTTTTGGAAATAATGGAAAGCCTTTACTAAAAAAGGATATTACCTGAAGTAAAAACGGTAGCGCCAACTGATATAACTATGAGAAGCACTACTCGTATGCACTGATAAATATTTACTTTTGATTTTTGATGGGTACAACTGATTATTTTATTTTGTTTTGTTGTTTGACTTTTTGCCACTTAATGTTAATCAATGTTCGGTCAGTTATTCCTTTCATTGAATTGAATGTTAGGTTAAAATTAGTGCAAAAGTTTATTCTTATATAATTTATAACTAATATAATATACGATCGCTTTCTGACGATAAAAACCATTTCAATTGCGAGCATTACTCAGGAATTTAGAGGTTTGGTTTGAGATGACTGTTCTTTTACTCTGATATCAAGTAATTCTTTTGTAAATATCACTGTTGAGAAAACAAAGACCTGGAGCCATCAAGTGCTTTCTTTTTACAAGATTCATTGTGGAAATTGGTTAGATATGTATCTGACATTCAAATCATATAAATAATAAATTTGTTCGCAATTTAATCATTTATTTTCAGTCCTTAGATTTTTGATAAAAGACATGTGTAATGGAGTAAAGAGCCTTGGTTATTCTGGGATTGAAAGTTTTGAACATAACTAAATGATAGGAAATTTTCAATAAAATTTGTTTTTGACTGTTTTGCTGACTTCGAGTGCTTTTGATAAACATATCTCTTATCACACAATTCGATGAAGTCTTGTGAAGATACCGCTCGATATTCATAAGATTTACCAGAAATTAATGTCAATATTAAAGTTCAACAGTTAGTTGTGTATAATATTTTGTATAATCAGAGTAGAGCTGCTGTAAGAGCTCTGGTGGAGCACCGGTAGAGCACTAGTAAAGCAATATTAGAGAAAATAGTGAAAAACAAACTTAATTCTGTCATCCGTATCTAAACTGGGATTTAAAGGAATTAAACGTTTGCTCGCAATGAGCGTATAATCACTGATACCGTCATTTAATGGTAAAACTGAGTCCATTCAATGTAAATACAAATAGAGTTCAAATGAATTTCTTAATCCGAAAAAACCTGTATTTTATGATTAATGAAAAATATTCTTTCATTTTCTGATGTATGGGATGTTAACTCATGTCATGACTTCCAGTGCCTCTGAGTCTCGTTAGTAGAATGCAATGCATTTTCAGTAAAATGTATGCATACATACATAGATATTCACATATTGTATGTTTAGTATCGTATAGTAGTCTCGTTATGCGTATGCAAAGCAAAGCCAAACCAATACCAGTTTCCTCTGTTCCAGCTTTACCTGACATGGCTTGTTGAGAATCATGACGTGTTGAATGGCACAGACAGGCCAAAAATACACTGTAGGTAATTGTATGCCTATTGCCTGACTGCCTGTGCCCGCAAACTATATGCATGCGCCCAAACACACCACTACTGCTAAACCAAATATTTTTCTTTGAATTTCTTATTCATTCTAACGATTCAACCATTTTTTTGTTCACAAAAATACAAAATATCTATTCTTTGACTTAAACTCTAAGACTTCCTCACATTTTTGCGACAATTGTTAGAAAATATTTGTATATAATTTCAAAAAATATATCCAACAAAAGAAGTTCTAATTTTAAACATTATTATATTCGAGCAAAAAAATGACATTTTTATGACAACTTGTTTGAGGTTCTAGTAAAAATTGATAAATAGGCCTTTCCCTCTCTTTATATATGTTTATTTATGAACCGAAGTGCTTAACCTTCGCTTTTATTGCAGTTTTTTTACTCTATTCTCTTAAGCAATAAAAGACAACACTATTTATATCTATGAATCTTAAAAATCTACGAATCAATTGCTTTAAATGATATTTAGAATCGTTTTAAATGTATTAACGAATTATTGCTTACATTAAAGTGTGACTCGAATTTGAAAATCAAAAATCGAATTAAAATAGTATTTCGAGTAAAAAATATTTTAAACCGAAAGAAGGAATGTCTTTGATTTAACTGATAAGACGTTTCAATGAATTTTCATTTTGTTATATAAGAGAAGAGAAAATATTTTTCTCTTTTCGTGAAAATTAGTCTAAAAAACTTGATGTGAGAAAAATCCAGTTTTCCTTGAAATGGGTCTTCACTATTATAGTCGATAATATATATAAGAATAGTTTAGTTTAACTTTTTTTTGATGTTAACAATGTTTTAGTCCTACACATAGAGCACTGACATTGTATACCGACCCCTCATATAATGGTTCAAAAATGAAAAGGAATTTCCAACAAATAAATGAATGAAATGATTGATTCGAGTAATAGTTGTGTAATACAAACATCATTAGAATGTCTGCTCTTTCGTGAAGAATGGCCTCAAACTCGAGAACACTTTAATTGGAATTTCAGTCAAACTTTTTTGCATTCATATTATAATTACATATTTTCACAAAAAAAAGTTCATTTAAATTTTGCTTCTCTTTTTGAAGAAAGTGCTCTCTCTCTCTCTCTCCCTCCCTCCCTCTCTCTCTCCCTCCCTCCCTTTCTCTCCCTTTCTCTCTCTCATTCTCTCCAATGTTTGCATTAAATTAGAATTGAATCCAAAGGGGGTCTAAAACTCATGAGAAATGGTTTTAGTTTAACGAAAGTTATGTTTCAATATTTTGTGCGCTCGATATCAGCGCCTCATTTACAGGGAGGAGTAAACAGGACCTGACCAAAGGAAAGCCGCCGAAGAAATTTTTCATTGCGTGCTCTGTTGACATGCTATTCGTTACGAGACTGAAATTGATGAGAGAAAAATGAGTTAGCTAGAATTAGCTAGAAAAAAATTAAATGCTATATAAAACTCATTCCCCAATTTATAAATGAGTTTATGCTTAGAGTTTATGTTATGTTTAGAAGTTATAAATGCAATCATTTTTCTTCAACTAATATATAATAATTTAAAAAAATAACACAAAACTGGAAGATCTTTGTTTTGTTTTGTCTGAGTTTCTCAGATTTTCAGACATATTAACATTATGTGACTTATATGAGTAAATAATATTAACTAGGCAGGTTTACGCAGGTTTAGCCAATTCTATATTTTGCCAAAAAAAATATGAAAATAAAGCGAATAATTCACAAATTCTGAATTCGTGCCTAAACTAGTGTTTTGTGGTTTGAACTCTAATTTTCTTTCCGAGAGTTTCGAGAAATTAATGGCATTTCATATAAATTATATAACGAATAGTTTTATGAGTTTTGAATATATATTTTTCACTTTTACGGCTTATATAATATAAATAACAAATGAAAGTTCATAACTCGAACGCTATGTTTTCATATCTAATGGTAATAAAAATTTTGCGAATCATTAAAATCATTTTATTGTTATTGTTTTTATTTGTACTAATTTCTTATGCGAATAAACATATTTTAAACCGATTTTCCATGCTATTTAGTCCAGGTTATTTATTCTATGCTATTTAAATATAAAAAGATATATCCAGGATCTCAGTTTACTTGATATTATTATTTAGAGAAATCTATTCAATGAGAGGTTTGAATAATTGAACTCAATTTGCAAAAGAAAATGACTTTAATTCTCATTTATTGTTATTTGAAATAAATAGAATTGTATTTTAGTGTTGACTCATTTATCAATTTTCTGGTAATTTATATTTGAGTTATCATAGCCTGGCTATCACTGCACTTACCTTTGAAAAGAGGGAGAGAAGAAGGAGAGAAGAGCGCAAAATTGTTTATAATTTATTACTGAATATTTTGTATTTACATTAAAATATTGATTGATGTTTGAAATTTTCAAAAGCACTTAATCTTAGGTATAATTTATAAATAAATTCAATTCCAGTCTTTGGCGATACTATTCGTTAGATTCTCCTCTTATTTGAAATTTATATATTAGTCTTCAAACATAAGAAAAAGAGCAAAAGTTTTGTAAAATTACCGCAAAACAAATTTTTGACTCAAAACTCTGTTTATTTTCGCGATGGTTCTCAACTGATTCTCAACTGTTCCTCAAATGAATTATTAATTAAATTTCTTATTTATATTTCACGGCTTAGAAGTTGAGGAAAATCTTCTCTACAAATGCTTTGAGGAGAAGGTCTTTGACTGAAGGGTTGAAAATTATGCATTCCTTTCATAAAATTAATTATAAATGAATGGATGTGTTTTCACTTTCATTATGATGATGTTCAAGATCACATTTAAACCCATTATACTTATTCTTCATTATTTCAATATCTTCTAATGTTTAAAATCATAACTTTTGTAAACTAAAATATTTTTCAATAATTTACTCAATTTATAACAACTTTTGTTTTGTTTGCAAACTTTTTTGAGTCGAAACTTAATTTTTATTCTCTTTTAACGATTAAAATTAAGGTGATTTATCTTATGCTAGAGTATATAATATCTTGGTCGTATAAAAGTTATAAAGTGTTTATTCTCATTATTTAATAAATTTTATGATTAATTATCTGCCATTACTAACAAAAATGGTTCTCTTAATTTACTCAAAGGATTAATTAAACGTTAATTAATTAGTTTTTTAGTCGTATTTTTTCTCTTTAAGAAATGTTAATATTTTTGAGCCCAAAATCTATTTTTATTTTTATGAAATCCACTGAAAGTCCACTTAATTATAAAATGAGAGATGAGTTATATTTTAAAAGATCCTGTTTTCTGTATTTTCTGTATTTTAGGAAAGGCTTCGATTAATGATCTGAAAAATTACCAAAAAAAGTAAATAAACCATTTCTTCAGAAGTTTTAATAATTTAAAGCTTTTGCTTATTATATAATAAATTTAATCGATTTAATAAAAAATAGACTAATGAACTACCTAGATTAGTTCATTTTATATATATTAAATATAGAAATTTAAAAATTCTAATAACAAGTAATAAAATCGGTTACTATTAAAGGTTCAAATACCTATATTTAAGGATAATTTCAATATTAATCATTAATTTAGAGCTAATCATCGAATGATTGCGATAAATGATAAAAATACGAGTGCTTTACAGCACTCGACACAACTCTACTCTAATGATAGACAAACTGTAATAACCACTGAATAAATATAATTTATGTTTTAATTAATCGTATATTTATGGCTCTACACTAAAGGCTGAAATTTTTAGCAAAAATATCAAATATTTTGAGAAAATTCTCAAATGAGTAGAACTTTGAGGAAAGTGATAGGTTTACCATCCGGTCAAACAAATTGCTATTATTTCTTCTTAAATGAATTTTGTGAAACTTATGGCAATTAATATTCGAAACATAAATTTGATTTCAGAAGAAACTGAAAGAGTGATAAAGATATAAACAAAACCATTAGTAACAGGAAATGGCAGTTAATGTTTGCATTACAATAGCTATTAATCTAAAGTCAGTGAAAAAGAGCGAAAATTTTTGACTTAAAATCAACAATTCGTTTGCCATTCGATGCCATACAGAGTGACGAATAACTCAGTCCTCAAAGACATGGGTTTACTCTTTCACTCACTTACACAGAATGTGGTCGACATTCTTATCAATCAATTGTCTCTGACTTAGAATAACATTTGGATTACCACTATTTCTAAGACAAGAAGAGTCAAGAATAGTATTGAGCTTTTAGTTAAACAATTCACTACTTCTACTCCACTGCTGTCCAAATCTAATGAGAGAAGAGAAGTGTAATGAGTGTAATGAGTGTAGCCCTCGATTACACTTATTTTCTAATTTTATAAATAATTTTCCTTAAGTTTATAGAGTCTAACTATAAATGAAAGACTATTTTGTAATATTTTGCTGAAAATCATCGAATATTATTAAAAATATTCGTCAATCGATGAACAAATAATAATTTGAGTTTTATTAGATTATATGAGTTGAATATACTTGGCTTTTGTTCCCAATAATTAACTTTTCGTGTGATTTATTCGAAGAGTTGTATAAATACTTGTTTTCAATATTCTCTCAAATATAGTCTCACTTAAGAAGTTTGGGTTAATTATAACTACAAATAATAAAATCTTTTCTCAGTTGGGTTTAAGCTCTCAGTTAATGTAAATTAGAGCACATTTTCTCACAAAATGTGTTATTTTTATTCACCACTTATTCTCATTTCAAAAATGACTTCTTAAACAAAAAAAGTAAATATTTGAGTATTTTTGGTTCAAATCTTTCGTTTAGAATTTACTAAACATTTACTGATTAAAAGAATCAATAAAAGTATTTCGATAATAAATTTGGGAATTTTTTTGTTTTAACATTCAAAACATTTTTGTGTCAAAACTAATGAATATTTAAAACATTATTTTATCTAATCTAAGGACGAGTTTTCAAAATATCTAAATTCATAAAAATTTATAATAAATTCTTCAAATTTTATTTAGATTTAAATCCTATAAACGATTTCATTAATTATTGGAAATAAATTATTTTAGTATTTAATAGATTTTAACAGTTTTTAAGAAATAGACTGAAAAATTACAAATTTTGACGATGAAAAGTAAACCTATTAAGTTAATGCTTTTTTTGGGTCACTACCTATTTGTGAGGTCTCCGGCCTCTTATGCCTCTGGCCTTACAGTTCAGACAGAAATTGGTTTTTTTTGAGAAAACCATTTTTCACTCAATCTATTAAAGTGTCGATAAATAAAATTAAATAAGAATTTTGCAAACATTTGTAGTTTTCTCTGAAAAATAAATGAGAACTTATTTTTTTGTTCAAATTTTTGTTTGACGTCTAAATTCGTTTAAATATTATTGTGGTCTTTGTGTTCACTCAATTCAAATAATGAGAGCCATTCGTTGTATTTCTCAAATTTTATAGACAACACTTTTTATTTATATTATTTTAAGTTTAAAATGATTTGTGTTTTACTATGTTTTATGTCTAACATTTTTATGTGTTTCTCATCAGAATTTAGTCACAACTCATGTCTCTTAAAGACCAGACTTTAAAAGTGTTTTAAAATTGAGAAATATATTTATGAATTTATGCAAATGTGTCCGATCATTTTTCAGAATCAAGATTTATAGTAAAGTTGATGGGCTCTATGAATGTGTTATTTAAGTTTTATTTGATTTAATTTTTATATTTTGTTTATTTTGTGGCCATTTCTGGAACATTGCTCTCAAAGTGATTAACTGAGGGTTAGGGTTCGCCAGAATTCAGTGTATTTGCGATCGTCTGTTTCATTGATGTCAAAGTTGTCTGCAATAAAAGAATAGCTCTTATTCTGAGCTGAAAGCGAATGAAGTGCTTTAAAATTAAGGCTCAGCTCTAATAGAGTTAAATTGCTTTTGAAGGCCTATTGTGTTTGACTTTCTCTCAATAAAGTTAGTGCCCGGAAATCACTTAATTGAGTCTTCAATTAGTTGAGTCCCTTCTATAAAATTATGAGAAATTCTGTGCTTAAAAAACCAAAGCTATAGAAAAAGAAAAAAAATTCAAGTTTTTGTTTCTATAGTTAACGAGAATTTAGGCTTAAATTAGATTTAAATCTTTTATCTCTTTTAAAGGTTTTAATTAGATTTAGAACAGAGATGTTCACCATTTTATAATCTAAGGTTAATTTTATAATGTTTATAATCTGTAGTTAAGGTTTAAAGATATGGGGAATTTTCCTTTAATTTGAAGATATGTTTGTGTTAAAAAGAGTATTAAGGTCATTTGAAAATAACTCAGAACTAATGGGTTCTCTTTTGGCCATCACTGAAATTGTGTTGAAAGGGTTATATAATTATTGTTAATTAAAGTCTGGTTCTGTTTATTAAGTGTGAAGATTATGGTTGAGAGGAAGTGTTGTGAGAAATAAATAAGAATATTATCGTAATTTAATTGTTGAAAGCCTTTCGTTTAATTTTTCGGTCGAATGAATGCAAAGAATATTAAATTTTTGTTTTTAAACCGAAATTTTTTTTAATTTACAATAGAGTTATGTTAAGTAAAATGTATGTGTCATTTGATGTGCGATAAGGAATTGATGCTTTCAAGTACTTTTAGCTCAGATGTTATGCTCTCTATATTGGAGTGATTACTGAATCAGTCATAGAAACACTTGAAAATGAAATGTTTATCAGAGAAACCAAAATATGAGAACAATTTTTAACGCAAAAATTGCATTTGGGTATAAAGAGAAGAGCTTAAGACTGTTCTCTCTCATAAGGATGGGATGGGCTCTACATATTTCTCAAGTGTTTTTCTAGCAACCTGCAGGCCCTCTGCACAGGCAGTCAGCTCTTTAATCATTAGTTTGTTTATATTGTAAGCCTCTTATTGTTGACACAAGAGATTTGCACAGGTTTTGAGCGCTCAGAAACACTAAATATGTTATGTATTTTTAGACAATTTGCAGAACCAAATCATAATAAGCGTTTGGCACTGTTTTTCTTGGACTCCTCTCTACACTCTTTAAGCACTGGTGTGTGTATACCAAGAATTAAATCAAAATATAATTTAGTTTAGAATTTCGAACGAATTCTTAAACTTATTTTTCATTTAAATAAATATTAGTTTCAATCATTTCAATAGTTTTTTTCTCAATTGTTTTCCAATTCAACCATAAGTACTACTTATAAGTTATTCTTCGGGTGAGGTCTAAGAATAATAAAGAGATTTAAGATTTCGATGCAATTAAAAAAAATATTTTTTTTGGGTCATTTGGAGGGCAGTTATCCCTCTTTTATATCACTTTCACAATAATAAGAGTCATAATATTTGTTGAGATTATAAAGCATTCAATTCTTATTATTAGTATTTATGTTGTGATTAGTTCTGGAATTGTCTGTCAAATCAAAAAGATTAGAGCAATCGTTAGCCGCAAAGATACTCATTGAGGGCCCTCTTTTTAAGACTAGTCTTGAAATTCGGAGGAATGTTATCAGATTTTTAAAGTTGAGTTGATTGTAAGCCATCACATAATTGCTTAAACCACTCATTCCTTTTCGATTTCTTAACTGATATTCAACTCCTGACAGGTCTTGAATTTCGAGAATAATTTTCGTTGCTTTCGGTCTATCACTCGGAAAGCAGTCAAAGAACTAGTCTTGAAAATCATTGAACAACTCAAGTATGAGAGGAGAGAATATGTTTGCCTTTCTATCTATCTATTGATCAAAATATCATAAAAATAATTAATCGTTTTTTGAGTCGTAATCGCAAAACAAATCAAACGTTTTTATAACCAGAGTTTAAATTTTATTCAATTCCTTTTCACAAGATTTTGCCGGAGCTGTCGATTGCTGTCGATTTTCAAATCATCTGTAAAATTGTTTTTCCTGAAGAGGAACCGAAAATGAATTGAAAATATTTGCTTATCTTTTAAACTAATCGATTAAAATTGAAAAATAAATTTTTATTAATTATTTCAAATGAGAAAAGAGTTAATCATTTAATTTTGTCAACAAAATTATTTGCACTTGGTAATAATTGTTCATTTTCTACTCATTATCAAAATGTTTGTGACTTTAATCATTTGTTTATCGTCGACTGCTCTGAAAAAATCATGTATTCATGTGTTTATCATAAGATCTGAAAAAGTCTGAGAGGCAGTGCTTTTCCTCACAATTGCCGTCTAATAAGGGCTACAATTTTGTTGTCAACACAAACATTACGTTAAATATCGTTTGAACAGTGAATCGAAGAGACCTTCAAAGAAAAATCGAGAGGAGAGACCACTTTCTCATCACTAATCAAAAAAGAAGGCATAGAAGGCATCCCCTCATATCCAGACTTTATATATTGAGATAAAATACTTTTTCTTTTATTATTCTCTAATAATTCATATAAACATTATATCCATTGATATTATACTTATGGGGGTTAATGAAGATAATCATTTAGGACTGTAGGCTAAACGCATAACACAGGTATAGGGGTTCTCACGTTTCCCCCCGTTATGCAACTTTAATGGCAGTCATCTCATGAGAGGACTTCGTTTTCAAAAAATTATAATTAAAGGACTGAAGAAAGCGAAGCGAATCCTAAGCTTTTCCAAAAAGTAGTGTACCATTAAGTCAAGTAGTCTTGACTGAGCACAACCTCTCACTCTATACTAAGTTTGTAGTCCTTATCAAAATTGCCTAAAATAAGATTTCTAAAATGAGCAAGAGAATGAACAGGAAAGCAATTTTTCTCCTATAAAAGAGCCAAAAATAAATGCAACGAAAAAAAGGATATCTGGTCTAACTCTGAAGCAAAAGTGACATTCCTTGAGTTAAAGCAGACGTGTATTTGTTTTTCAACTTAAAATAGTTGTCTCAATCATTTTGAGTCTAAAATTATATCATTCAGAAAGAGATAAAGTATTAGCAAAAAGTTTTTGTTGAAGTCATCGCTGTTTCGATGCTTTTAATAAACTGAAGTCATTTATGCTTCGATTCTGTCGTTAATATTTTAATGGAAACAAATGCAAACTTAAGTCTTAATCACAGATTTCTTTAGTTTAAAACACACTCCACAACACCAGAAGTATTCCAAAGAGATTTCAAGAGCACAGAATATAAATACAGAAAAAATTATATTTAAAGTATATTTAAAGTGCTCTTCAAATAAGTTTTCATTTAAAGCAAATACTTATTTGTGTCTAAAATAAGAAATGAATTCTGTTTTAAATTTATTAAATGATATTTACTTTTAAGATATTTTAAAAGAATTTCTTTGAGACAATCAATTGAGGAAAGAGTAGTTCTGTGGGAATAAGAGATAAACCAATTGGAAGGTCAAGAAAAATGCTAAAATGCCATTGATTTGAGACAAACATTTGAGGCACAATTGAACTCAAAACTGAAAGAAATGTCACTTTAAAGAAGTGATCGATAGATAATTTGGTTCTTATTTGTGTTGTTAGGGCTATGAGAGTGCTCTGAGAGTGTGGCCACAGGTTTGTCCAACGGATGCATTCCTTTACTGCCATTCAAATGTCACAAATAAACTTAAGGATAGATTCATGACTGTTGGCCATCAATATTAGTGTCCAAATGGGCCCAAACTTTATCTACGCTAATGTCCTGCAGAGTATTGTATTCGTTATTAGAGTTCACAAGAAAAGGACTTTACTACTACTCAGGTGTTCTCTCTCTCTCTCTCTCTCTCTCTCTCTCTCTCTCTCCCCGAGCAATATTACCGTTTGTTAGAAATGTCTCACAATTTCTTCTTTGGTATTAAAATTTGAGTCAAAATTCTGGTTTCGAATTCTCGTTAAGTGATTATTGTGTTATTATTCGTTGAAAATTTCTAGACTTTGAAAAACGAGTCATTTTGAAACAAAGGCTCACAAATGGGACAAAACAACATTTAAATATTTGTATCTTAAATACAATTTGAGCATTTGATCATTTGATCATGATGAATCGTTATCAAAATATACTTAAACTTTTCTCATAAACTCATTTACTTCTCATTGACTTTTAATATAAGTTTTACGACTTTAGAAAGAGTTTTGTCTCGAATAAACTGAATGACAATTTTGTTATCATTTCAATCTCTTTATGACATTCAATAAAATTCAAATACCTTTTAATTTTCATAATATTCGCAATAAAAGTAATCATTGAATACAAATCGACATTTTCTGAGTAATTATTACTTATTATTATTACTGCAATGTTTTTAAATCCCAATAATTCGAGACTTAATTTATTTTAGTGTTATTTTTATTTCTAAATTAGATTTTTATTGTATTTAAGTTTAATTATATTTAATATTAAGAAAAATAATGTAACTTTTGTTTTCAAAATAGACCCTTAATTTATAAACTAAGTAATAATCTAAATTATAATGATGCAACTTGGCTGATTATTATAATTATTTGCATGCTAATTTGTGTTTTTTCTGAATTCCAGTTTAATTTGATTTTTTGTTTGATTTGTCCCTTTTGTCGGTATTTGATTATCACTGAAATTATTATAATTTGGAAAAATTATTGGTTTTAGTAAAAACTGATTCATAAATCAGATTTGTTTGAAACATAAAATTAAAATGCAATTTGAAGAGCAATTTAAGAGTAATTACAAGGATATAATCTAGCAATGTTTCATTAAATGTAACTATCAAATTCTTTAATCAATAGATATAATTATTTGACGATAGTTTTGATTTATTTTTGATTTTTTAGAATTATTCCTACAAAAACCAAACGGATGTTCTCTCTCTCTCTCTCTCTCTCTCTCTCTCTCTCTCTCTCTCTCTCTCTCTCTCT
>JAQFZM010000480.1:0-31712 GCA_034695785.1 Galumna obvia
TTTTAGTGATCTTGGTATTATTTTGAAGGAAAATTTAAATTCTTTATAATGCTTTAAACGGAACTAAAATCGGTTAAAAACTTTTTGAGTAATTTTTAAAAATGTAGTTTTTAGACTTTTTGAGATCCCTATAATTATTTTTTTTTAAATCAAACCAATTTTAACAATGAGGGAAGTTAATGTATTAGCATACAAAATATTGTCAAATTTCATAAAATGATCTAGGAAATATACCTTGTTAAGTTGTCCTACTTAGATTTGATCACGACTTTATATTCTGTTTTAAATTATTGCTAATTTCACATAAGAATTTTTTCTGTTTTAAATTATTAATACATTTTTTTGCAGGAATAAAATTCATGTACAGTCATTAACTTTAAGCCTTGTTCAACTTTTGTATCATTCCTTTTATTTTTTTATAAAATTTAATAAATTTATTATCAAAATATAAGGAATGATATAAAAGTTGAACAAGGCTTATAGTTAACGACTGTACATTGTTTCTCAACTCGTTTCCGGATGTTTCAAATGTCTTTCCTTTTTAACAAAAGTTAACAAATTTCATGTCTTGTAATCGGAAATACCCAAAAATATGGGAAAATAAAAATTAATAGCAAAAAAAAGAACATGCACTAAATGATAATAAATAAAGTCAAGGTTATTTATAATCGATTAAACATTTATAAAAATATTCATAAAATTTAAAATAAAGCTTAGATTTTATGACATTATTTATTGACAATATGTGCATGTTTATTTTGTAAGCTGTAAATTTTTATCTTCTTATACTTTGTGCATTCCTGCTTATAATCTTAATGCATAATCTTTTCGTACGAAGACAAAAACTAAAAGCTTTAAAATCTTAAATAGCTTTCGCCAAAAGCATCAATCTTAAGGGTAGTGAACTTATTTTACATATAGAGTATAGATTCAAAAATGTGATTCCCAAGCTTGAAAAGCTGCTTGGTAGAGGTCTTCATTTGCTTTAATCAACTCAAGTTTAAATTATGAAAACATAATGTGATTAAAAAATGAAACTAAAGTTTATTACAAACAATAATATAATACAGAAAACAAAATTCATAATTTAATCTTGAGTTGACTAAAGCAAATGAAGACCTCTACCAAACTGCTTTTCAAGCTTGGGAATCACATTTTAGAATCTATAGTCTAGATTCTAGATTTTAGATAAATAGTAGTTAAAAAGTTGCAAGCTTAAAATAAGTTCTAAATACGTCATTTTCCTGAACTTTATAACTGAAGTAAGCAGAGCTAATTAAATACATATTTGTAAGCTTGGTCTAATACATGAGAAAATTGTTGACTATTTCTTATATATTTTAATACAAATATTCAATTCGGTGTTTCTAAACTATCTTAAGTTTGAAACTTATAGTGTCTACAATGAAATGCTCTAATAATGACTTTCTATGATTTCAAATGATTTTTAAAGATCTAAAGTCTAGATTCTAAGGTATTTAATTGAGTCTTAGTTCTTTTATTCACCAAATGGTTTAATAACAGAAGTTATCCCTAAAATCGTGATTTGAAAAACTCTCCAATCATTTGATAGTAATTTCGGAAAATTAGAATCAAATGAAGTTATTTTTCAAAACTAATTAACGGAAATAAAAACAAAGTTTGGTTTCGCTAAACAGTTAAAAAGATATGAAATTCTTTTGACCTCCAATTTAACACTAAATTGAGAAAAATGAAGAAATCACATAATCGTAACAAAGTTTATATCACTTTAAAAAAAAACATAAAAATAAGACAAATATTTTGACCGAAAGGCCAAAAGTTTGGTACAAATTTTTTAGCCCAAAATTAAAGAAAATACATAAAACATTAAAATTAATTTATTTTATAGAATAAAATAAAGAAATATAAAATGAGATAAAAGACATTTCCTCTATTCTTGGACCTTATCTATATCTTTAGATTAATACTAGATTTGAAGAGTAGCTCAAACCAGAGTAGAAACGATTCCATAATTTAAATAAAGTCTTGATTTGTTTCTTCAAAAATAATTTTTGAATTATAATATTATTCTCTAATTATAGTTAACTGAAAATTATAACATATAATATATTATCGATTTTTTAATTTCAAATAATTAATGTTTACAATCGATTAAAAAGAGTTAAACGAAAAATTTTATTTCAAAAATAGGATAAATTGTTGAAGAAATCGATTTCATCCTAATACTTTTTAGTTTGATATTTTAAAATATGAATACAAATTTCCATTATTTTTATTTTGAAGAAAAGCTTTTATTTATCGCCAAATTTGAGTCTAGACTTCAAGAATTTCTCTTCAAATCAGATAAAATAATGAATTAATTATATATTAAGAGGAATGGATGTAATAAATATCTGAATCCGTTGTTAAAAGTTATTTTTATTCAAATAATTTAATTGAAATCAAGTCTTTTGAGTCAACAATAAAATTAATAAATGAATTTTATATTAAAAGTTATTCGAGTGGTTTGACTTGAGATCACTTAATTATCTCCGCTGTTATTAATTGACTGAATCTTATCTTGAATTCAATACACACTATAATTATTTTCTATTTTTAACCTTTTTTTAATAAATAAAATAAATGTCAATGAACTTCAAAGATATAATTGACCAGGATTAGATCAATCATTTAAGAGCTGATTAAGCATGGTCAAAGCATAATAAACACAATGTTTTCTATCCTTTGAATAAATCTATTAAAAAGTGATTCTCAAACATTTGTTGGAAATGTTTAGAGTATAGAATGTAATTGACTTTTATTTTAATAGTGGTTTCAAAAATAAATATTTTGTATTTTCTTTATTTTTATTTACTTTAATGTTAAAAATATTATCAGTGATGGCAGTCATCGATGGCTTAACTTTTCTGGGATTTAAATGATAAACAATAGAATTCATTGAATTTCATTTCCTTTTGAGAAGAGTTTATTGCAATGAATTTTAACGGAATATTTACTGATTGTAAACACAATATTCTTAGATTTGAAGTATTCCTCCAAAACTTACAACTCTTTAGTTAATTTACTTTTTCAACATTTTTCACATTTTAAACATTTTTACAATTTTAAGGGAAGTCTTTTAGAGTTACCTTTTAGAGACTCAATGAATATATAATTTATTGATATTTTAATAAATAACTTAATATAAATTATTTTCTCATTTAAATATTGATTTATGGTTTTATAGTTGTGGCTAAGGATAAGGATATCTAAAATAAAGTAAAATTGTTTTATAGCTAACTTTTAATTAAACGATGTCTCAGAAAAAAATTGTCCGCAAATATACTGTATTTTAAGGAATTTTTCATTTTTTTGTCGAAACATAAAATCGAATTAAATATTTCTTAATAATAATAATAATAATAATAATAAAAATTTTCTCTTAAAATCTCGTCACCGACTCTTTCATACCAGGAAGAGAATTCTTGTGTGTTTCGATCTTAAAAGGAATATGTAGTGTATTCTTTGGTAACATTTTATGAGATAAAGTGCTTCATAAGTACTTCAATTTAAATAATTCGAATATTATTAATTTGAAAAAAGTTGCCCTCAACCAAATTATAAGTAAATTAATTAATAGTTTGCAAGAGCAACAGTTATGTGAAAATTAATTTTGAGAATTATATAATCCGGTTGTGAAACATATTTTTATGGCTTTGGAAATGTATTAATGTTTGCGTCAATTTTAGGATCATTAAAGCGATGGCAGTTTTTCTATGTTTTTCTATGCGATCGACTTTTATTATTGCAATATATTATACTTTATTTAAATCCATTACTGAAAAGTATATTAACTTAATGTTTCTTTTTTTAAATCAAATATAGTTTGTCGGAGGAATCCAACGAATCCAGAGCTCTATTATATTCTTTGATTAGTTTTCTGTAAACTCTTTGATGTGAATTCTTTCGTCTATTCCTCACATTTTTGGTAAGTAATGGATTTTTTTCATAATTTGCATTCATTGAAAACATTTTCCGAATTCATTTATTCGACATCAGTTGCAGTAAATCAGTTCACATCGAGAGCCAGTTTTAAACTAAAGTCTCAAAGAACTGACTTTCATTCCAGGAATTACTCTATTCATAATTGAGAGCCTTCGGAATGGATGATAAGATTGACTATAGCTTTCAAAACAAACATTCTTTCGGTGTTCAATAACTTTGTTAAAAATGATTGATGTCTAAAATCTCGAGATTACAAACGACTTATTGTTTATTAACAAAAAGTTTGATCGTTGTATTCAACGAGACTTACATAAGAATAATAATATTTTTTGTTTAAAAAAAATCTTATTTGAATTGAGTGGTGTTTTGCTATTCAAATGTAAATCAATACCAAAATATAAAAATATGAAAATAAAAGTTCAAAAATGAGGAGAATTTTTAAGTTTTCATTTCTTGAGAAATGCGATAATGTTTCCGAAACCGGTATATAATTTAAAAGTTGTCGAAAGAATCATTACTATTGAAGTATTTTATATCATAAATGTATTTAAGCAAAGAATTCTTTCGCACAAAAAGTTATTAAATCACTGATTATTTCAAAAATAATAAAACAATTCTTAAATTAAAAAATTATTCACAAAACTAGTGATTCGATCATTCAATAGATTAGTGCGGAATTTCACAATTGATTAACAAATCTGAAACTCAGGGATGGATATGACTACAACTCCTAAAAAAATCTTAAACCAGTGTTAAAGTGGTAGAAATGCCTTCTTCTGAATCTTAATTATTTTGAACACTGATTTAATCGATTAAGATTTCACACAAATTCTTAATTCCTTTTTACTAAAATTTCTGAAGTAATCTTTTAAGATAACCGACATGTGATTACCCTTTGGTCTCCCCTATGGTCTCCCCTTTGGTCATCCATGAGTTGATTCATTTGATTGTTAATATGTTTTTAAAGTTAAAGTTAAATGAAATGGTTTATGAAATGCATATATGAATGTATATATAAATACTTAGTCGATGTTCGACCAAATCTTTAATAATTTTGTAATTCAATTAACATTTTTAAACGAAAATTGCTTTTTTAAGATATGATATTAGTATTAATGAAAGTAAATCTGAAAATCTTCACCTCTTGTTCGGCACCTCTTAATGAGTTGAGTTCATAAACTTTAATCAAATATATTATTAATCACTTTTAATGATTTTAAAAAAACTAAATTAATGTTTAATTTTTTCATTTGAAAAAAAAAGTGAATCATTTCCTTTGGGTTCAAAAAAATTCATCATTAATAACATTAATCATAAATCGTTAAATTAAAGGTAATCCTCAGAGTTTGAGTATTTTCAAAAAGGCATATATTGTTTCTAAAAAGGTGTTAAAAACATTGAAATTATTTACTCAACTCTTTTTTCATTAATTTTTTAATAAATAAAACTATTTTTTAAAATAATTGACAGACAGATAACAATCTAAGTTTTGATGACTTTCACTGATTTGTTTGAAATAAGTTTAGCCTAAAGGAAGGAAAAGCAATAACTAACTGTAAGGATAGAGCAAGTTTAGTTTATTATTTAAAAAAGCAATCATTTTCTCATTTAATTCGAGTTAATCCGCATTTAATTATTTTTAAGTTCAGGCATTCAAACAGTTTTTAAGGGAATAAATGACATAGATTAAAATAATGCTACTTTTTATAAAATACTAATTAATTAGAAAACTTCTGTCAACAAAAACTGCAGAAAAAATTAATTTGAAAACTTTGAAACTTTTAATAGCTTTTAATGTTAAACTTTTTATCACTTTTTTTGAGTTATTTTTCAATTAAATAAACCATTTGTTGTGTTCACTAAAAAATATTCTTTATATCACTTATCAGTTTTACAAGTTTTTAAAAATTGTTTCAAAAATTGACAAAATATATAAAATGACAAATAAAAAGAAAGAAAGATTTTTTTGGTCTTTTGAATATCTTTTACATATTTTAGTCATATTTTTGTCAAAAAGAGTTTAATATAAATAAAAATATCAAAACAATACAAAAAAAATCTTTTGAGAGTCCAATGAAAAAGCCTTACATAAAATTCTTCTCCTTTTAAGTCATAAGATTATTATTTTTATATTTTTGGAAAAAACTTAAGTAATAAAAATTAACTTGAGCGCGAAACTTGAAATATCATGGTATTTTATCATATCTGTTCCTTTAGGCACCACTGCTTAGATTCAAAGCCGCAAAAGCAGATCAACTGATTCTCTTTAGTTAATAGTTTATTAATAAAAGATCTTTTTTATGGAATATATAATTACGTTTACTTATTGTATGTATTTAATCTTGATCTTCCTTGATCTTATCTAATTTTGAAAACAAGTTTTTTCCAAAACAAAACCAAAACTTAAAGTTTAAGTGAAGTAAAGAATAATACGAATAATACTTTTAAAAATTCATTATAATAAATGACCGAATTTTGGAAAAACCTTTCTTTTAAAAAATATTAGCACGAATTTAGGCTCAGGTAAGTCTCAAAATCATATTGAATTAATTTTGAAATTTCTAGATCATGATAAATGGGTTGTGATCTTGCTTGTTTATTAGTATTTATATTTTATAAAAATCTTTATGAAAATCGTGAGCAGTCACTGAAATTTAACACAAAATTTATTACTCATTTTATTAGAAAATTAGGAAAATATGAATCAGAAATAAGTTAACAATAAAAAAGAATAAACATGCTCAATTTCGGTTATAAATAATATAATAAATAAAAATATTAAATATGAATTCAATAATAAAATACGGATTTTCTCTTTCTTTTATAGAAGAAAATGAGTTGATTTTTATTTAGGTGTTGGGGTATATCCAGTATATCCATGTAAATTTAGTTCTTGTGTTAAATCAGTGGGGATTTACCCCCCTTTGACTCTCATATGGTTTGTGTCAATATTTTTGAGATATTATTTATTTCAAGTTTTGAATCAAAACTTTTTATAAAAAAATTAATGCAATTTATATGAAATTTTTCTTTTGTTCGAAAGAGAGTTATATTAAATAAAAATATTATCCAATAATTAAATTATTTTTAATTAGTTTAAAATATTATATTTACATTTATTAATACAAAATAAGATTCATTAAAATAAATATTATTTAAATGGATTAAATAATATCTTATTTAGTTTTTTCATTGTTATTCACAAAAAAATGTTAAAAAATAGTTTTGATATTTTTTTTAATTAAAAAAAAGGAATTTTGAAAAATTGATTTTTGAGCCTCACTTTCAAGAAAAGAAAAGAATTTGAAAATTCTGTCAAATTTTATTGAAAATTCTAATTAACGATAAATTTTGAATTAAGTCTTTTCTAAACAAATCAAATAATATTTTTATAGCCTTTCGGATGAAAATGAATTTTATTAAAAATGACTGAAAAGAAAAGAGAAGAGAAGGAAGAGTTTTAAAAAGATTCAAAAATATTAAATTATAGATTCTTATTGAGAGAGAGGTTGAGAACCTGACTCAGGAAGAGTCAAATTATTCGGTTTGCATAATATAATGGCTTTAATTTAAAACTTTTATTTATAATATTTATAACGTTTTCTTTTATTTGCGATTTAGTGAAGTGAAGGGCACCGGAAGAGTAAAGAATCGCTTATTTATTATAAATAGTATTTTACTTTATGTTATAGTCTTTATAGTCTATAAGCCATCAATTAATTTATCATAAAATATTTGACAAATTGGATAATTAGCCTTGCTCTTTTATTATTTAAATTCTTGTAAAATATTTATTTTATAAACAACTTTTGAATAACAAAATAAGAGATAACCTGATCTTTCACTCTAAAGAAATGGTGTTTAAACAAAATTATTCGACACATTTTAAAAGTTATTGTTATTTGTTTATATGTCTCTTATATTAACATTTATAAAATGTGTCGTTACGTCTGCCCACTGGGAGGTATGTTAACCCCGAATTTTTCGAGCGAAAGACACTTTACATTTGAAACTCAATTTTAGTTCAAAAGAGAAAAAACAAATAAAAAAAGTAAAAGTAAAGTAAAGTAAAAATTTGTCTCAAATTAGGCTTTTCTCAGACAAATCAAAACTCAAAATTTGAACGACTTTTCGATAATTTGCTTTTACTTAAGTGTAACTAAAAATCATAATCTTGTTATCAAATTAAATGAAGGGTCAAATAAAAATTTATAAAAGTTTTCACTTTTAGCTAATTTTAAAAAAAATGCATTTATATTGATATATTGCGGGTGACTGACCTTGGATATTCCTGGATTTTGAAAAATAGTTTTAGAAAACAATTAAAATATTTTTACAAAATTATTTGATTAATATTTTTTTAACTTTTTATCTAAAGTTGTTATCAGAGATGGCCAATAGGAGGTCCCATAAAAATACTCAAATTAACAAAATTATCCTGGATGTCTAACAAACTTACAAAAAATAGAAATACGAGTATTTTTTCACTTTTAATCAAAAATGAAATAAAATTAAATAAAAAGTCTTATAATTTAACAAAAATATTATTATAAAATTTGTGGTAAAACCCAAAATTATTGAGGAAAAAACTACTGATTATTACAACTATTATTACTTTAAAATTCCTCCAAAATTGTTGTTATTTATAACAATTTGCAGATCATTTGATTAATCAATAATTTACATAAAATGAATTTGTTTTTTGATATAAAACAAATCATTAGAATTGATTTACGGCAAAAGTATAGAAATGATTGATTCGAAATAAAAAGATTTTTTTGAGCCCAACTTATATTTTTTATTTGAGTTTTTGCTCAAATAATTTCGTTGAATTGAATGGAAAGTCGTTCGGGTTTTAGAAAAAATGGAATTTAATTATAGAAATTAAAAGATTTTGTTTTGATAATAGACTGACACTACTTATGCCAAAAGGGTTTTAACAAACGAAGAGCCGTAAATGCCCTCAAAAAAAGTTTTATTTTTAATTCTTTGAAATTGAAATTCTTTTATCAGAAATATATTTAGTTTAAAAAAAGTCAATGAGAGACATAAATTTTAATTTGTAGATAAGAGTCGGACCATATCTATTCAGATGCTTTTTTTCGATGTCTCTTTTATGAGGGAATTACCAGAGGAATAGTTGTGTTTTTGACAGTAACCTGAATTCATTATCAATACTCATCTGAATAGTGACTGAAAACATTGATTCTGAGCCAAAATAGTATCGAAAATTGAAATTTAGAGTCGCCTAACATTTCACGAAAAGTAGATTTGAATTAATGCTTAAAATATTCTAATTTTTATTAGAATTTTATTAGAACTGGTTTCTACTTTCACTTCTTTATTGATATTTTTTTGAATATTTGTTCAGATTTTTAAGATTTAGAATAATATTAACTAACTTTTAAAATATCTGTACTTTTCTTCGGCCAAAAAATAAAATAAAACTTTGATTTGATTTCTAAAATTCTTTTTTAAATCTTTAGATTAAATCGAATCCAAACTAAAATTAAAATGTTTTCACTTATTTTCGATAAGTTTTGACTTTTTTTTTGTATTTAACAGATCTTAAAATTGATTTATTGCCGAATAATTCTCTGTTTGAAACTAAAATCTAAACAATTCTTTATTGAAAGCGAAGGTCTATTAAAACAATAGAAACAATTGTTTGAATATTAAATTAATCTATTCGTGACTTTTAGATTAGTTCTTAACGGCTCATAGAATGAGACAACAGTTATGGATAATAAGAGAAAAGTATTTTATAATTTGGATGAACTAATATATCAAAAAATATTTTTTCAAAATAAATCCTTTGTAACGAAGATTAAGAAAATTATAGAATTTAAAGTACAAAGACTTACAAAGAGTTGTCATTGTCTTTAAAAATCATTTTTTGATGAGTTTTTAGAAGATTTAATCCGAATAAAATAATTGAAGCCTTTTCTCGAATACCAGTTATTCTCTTTGAATAGTTTTGGTAAAAAATAGAGGAATAAAAGTGAAAATTATATACATTTGATTGGAAAGTATAAGTGTTTTTGGTTATAGCAGTGGCGCGAAATCAGACATTAAAATCTCGTTAATATCTATTCAAAGCCGCCAAATGTTTGACGAAAAAAGTCTGTAAAATACAATAAATTCTATTCTTTGAATATAAAAAATGTTTGACCGAAGAAATGTAGAGATGATTATTTGGCAGCACTTCGCCAGCGTTTGGCTCTTGTTAAGGGTGAATAGTTTTGAGGTCATCACAAGAGAAAACTTGTTTTATGGGGCGGAGCCAAGAAAACTAAGGCTCGCTATCTGGCAGTAGTGGTGGCGGTGGTAGGAGTCGAGAGTGGAGTTCAGTCTAGAAGTGCATCGCTCTTCTCTTCACTTTCCGAACGGCAGATGAGAATCAAACAACAATTACTTCAGTTTGTATTCTATTCTAGTGTTTGTCGGATGAGAAAAGTTTTTCAAAACATTATTCATATGAAATAAATGCCGTAAAAGTAGTAAATGTAGTTCATAACTAACTTCAATGTTTATAACTAAATAAATGTAGTAAATGGAGCCCTTTATTTATGTCAACTTATTTTTACTTTTGGTAAGTTTTAAATTTTTAATATTTCCATTCAAATAACTATAGTCTTATCACTTTTCAATTGTAAGTTAACCCAAGAATATTAACCCAAAATATATTATTGAATCAAAGCTTAACTTTAATTTTTTTGTTGAATAAACAGTTTTTTTTAGATAAAAGCAAATAAAGTTTTGATTGTTTTGTTATATTTGGTGCCTAATTCTGTTTATAGTTGAAAAAGTGATTGTTAGGGCAATTGTTAACGTATTTTGTAGTTCCGTTGAATTTGAGGCCAATGCTTGCCTTTTAAGGGATATTCAATAAAAGTTGTGCCAATACTAAGAGAATAACTTTCAATGAATGACAGATGCAGTTAATAAGAGTAATACAAGTTTTGGCTGCAAATGTTGTGTTGCGTAAAACAGCAAAACATGTCACGCAAACAAAAGCAAATCTGATAAAACACCTAGATAGATTTTACAAATATTAAAAATACTTTCGTTTAATTACTTCTTATTGTTCTTAAAGTATTTCTTATGATATAAACCTTTATTTCGATATTTATTATTCGTTAAAACGATTTATTTTTTGTGTTAATAATATATAATTTTCATTAAAATTATTTAAATGTTTTGTTGTTTTTCTCATTGAAATCGGAATTCTTTAATGATTTGAATATTTAATGATTATTTCGATTGAATACTAAATACTGATTATCGATAAAATCAAGTTTTAAGAAACATTTTAAACGATTTAAAAACATTAATACTTTTTTATAACTAATTTTACTTAAATTTTAAGATAAAAAATGAAAAATAAAAGTCAGAACAAGTGTTGGGGAAAAGGTTTAAGTCTAAGTTTTGACCACTTCTTGTTATAACGTTTAAGAGGTAGAGCTGTAAAAATTGTTATCAATTAAAATGGAAAGAGGGCACAGAATAAAAATGAATAACAAGGATAATGTATGCATGTAAGGTATGTAAGGCAAGTTGAGGCTGTCCTCTCTTTCTCAATATATGGTAAAGATATAGTCTGTTTGATAAGTGAATGCAAAGCGTAGGCATTCAGTACTTGAAAACCATAGAAGGGAATGTTGGCTAAGGAGAGATAGAAAGGGGTAATTTGTTAGCAAAGATTAATATTAACCATAAGTATAACCACTTCTATGCCTTAGGTATTTAAAGAGGTGTTTCGGTGCTTTCGGACCGTTAGCTCACATTTGATTTTAACGATAACTTATGAGTAAATGATTGAATTGTAGGCGTTTGGGGAACGGTATATGTCTTTGATTTACGCCTCAAATTTTATTTACTTTAAGAATATGCGGAAAATAAACATTATTTTAATGCATACTTAATGTTTGATTCTTTAATTTTTTTAACAATCGTCTCTCTCTCTCTCTCTCTCTCTCTCTCTCTCTCTCTCTCTCTCTCAGCTCACTTGTGAAGCATATATGGATGAGGGTTTGTGATTGTGTATGTGTTGGATGTGTTGAGAGCATCGAATTGGGTTGACTACAGCTGTCCCAACATTTATATTCACGAGATTCAATGGGAGCACAACTTTAAGAGATGACGATTTATATATAACTTATATTACTTAATATAACGATATCTCAAACAATCGAATAAAGAGCGCTGTTATGCTCTCATTGTGTTCACTGATGAGAAGGACGACTACCTCAGCACTGGTCTCACTCTATCATAATGTGGACAATAATATTAATAATAATGTTTTATAAACAGCATTTGTTTGATGCGATAAAACTTAATGTTTGCTTAAATAACTATTATTTGTCAAAATACACACCAAAACCGACTATTCCTTAAAAATATGAGTTTACTTTTATCCTCTTCTCTTCTCTTTTCTTTTTTGTAAACCCAACCCATCACTACTCTATAAGCCATAAATTTAATGCTATTTAATCTAATAAATTAAATGTGGGGTCAAATTTTAAATTAAAAATTGAAAATTGTTTCACTGTTTGAGAGATGAACTAAAGCTCATTGAACTTCATTTATATTCAAAATAAAGTTTGTGTCCATTCAGTGATAAAATTGAAAACAAATGGATTTCAATGATTTCACTACAAAAGCATATTATGTTAGAAAATATTTTAATTCATTGACTCAAATAATCGAAATTAGAGTTTAATTAAAGTTAAACCAAACTTTTGTTAACATTGAATACAATTGTTTGCGAATAAACATTGAATACTATTCTGGGATCTATTCTACAAATCGCTGGGAATTCAATTGGTTTCCAATCGATTCATAGGTCTCTGAATGCGTATTAAGTATTTACTATCAGTGAATGTAAAATGTATTCGTTGAACGGTATGTCAATGGTATTGATAATGGAAATGGTAGTGGCATTAGTAGTGGCATTGGTCATGGGAAATGCCACAAATCTTGTTAGCGTTACCCAATTCGATGGCTATTATATTAAATAAATCATTGAAAAGCATTTTCTAATCTCTTTTCTCATCTGAGATGACAAATGAGATTTTCTATCATAAGTATTGGCGTTTGAGGTCTCAATCAGCGGTTCAAATGACAAAAGGCTGTTCCGGTAGTACAAAGTTTTATACTTTTTGACTAACTTTCCAAAACTTTAGTTGTTGTCAACAAAATGCGTTTTTAAGTTCTAATAAGTTTTCGGTAACTCATCGTTATTTTCTTTTGCATAAATCAAGTGATGCTTTAAAAAGAAAAGTCTTTACTATATCTTATCTAATGTTTAGTAAATATATAATTAATACGAAATTCCCAAAAACCATAGCGTCACGACTTTTATTAAAACAAATTAATGGACACTTAATAACTAATTATTTGATTATAAAATATTAATAAGTTTTAAATAAAACTAAAAGAAAATTTTCACGAATTAATAAAAATAATTTGCAATTAATTGGCACTAAATTATAGTTTTAAAGTAAATGACTTATAATGACTAATATATCGATAAATTAGCCGAAAACGGAATTCACAAAAAAATAAATCCATAGGTTTGGAGCAAAGGGTCGGTATTGTCAAAGTTTAGAATATTTCAATAAAAGTCATAAAACGTGTTACCCCTCATATGTGTGCCCTCATCAGCCCTCGTGAGCCCTCTTTCCAGTCGTCAGTTAGTGCTGAGCGTAAAATTTGTTCTTTGCCTCCAATCAGTTCTATACCGAACCGAAACTAATTGAGAAGTAATTTGTCAGAAGAAATGACTTAATACCTAAGTTAAGTCTGAACAGTGGCTGACCGACCAAATGGGTGTCGATTGACGGCTCAGATGACTCGCACCCCATATTTTTCTGCCATTTATTTGTGAGAAGAATATTTGCAGAACAAATGTATTCACACAAAAAAAGGTATTATTTAAATGACTTTTATTATAATATTTTAGTAATAAAGCGTTGAATCGACATATTGTATGTCTAATGTTCTGCTAGTCTTCTATTAAAAGCATTTCAATTCAATTCTACGATAACTCAATAAATTCATTAAACTTTTGCTAAATTTTGATTCAATCGTTGGCTCACACTTTGAGTTAATTATAAGTTCATTACATTGTCTCGAGTTTTTGTTTTCTTTTGTTTTGACCCAATAATGTGAACTTAATTAAGATATCGTCGATTAAAATCTCGCATAAAATAAGTAAAAACATCTTAACTTCAAATTAGAGTTTATATTCTTATTTAGAAATATATCATCAAATGATCCGACTATTAGTCTATAGCTGTCAGATATGGGAATTAGTTAATGAAGAAATTGAACAAATGCTTAGAACATATTCTCATCACTATTTGGGCCCAACTCTTAGTAAACTCTCACTCTCGGAGACAACACTATAATTAATATTGAATTACATTTTGAATTAATACGTTTAGAATATGTCAGAAGTGAATCACGCCTTTTGAGTAATTATATAATCCGAACAAAAATAGGCGAGACTTTTGATAAAATGCTGTGATTACAGATAAGAGCACAGAATAAGTTTAAGATTACATCAGATATTCACTGAAATTTGACGCCAATTAATGAATTGTTTACTTAAATGCCTCTTATTTGAAGTGCAAAACTATTCTCTCGATGTATGACATGAAAGCAAATATTGTTTGAGTTTTTTGTCCTTAAATAAAATATGCGATTCTTTGTCAAATGCGGTGCAGACAACTGTTCTCATGTGTTGTTCACTTTCGTTATTGTAATACAAAGTAATTCAAAAACATATGAAATATATATTTACGACTAAAAGGTTTTAACAAAAGAGCGAAATGACCGCTATTTGTGACCATTCAAAGGGAGTCGCGTGTCTACTGTTTGTCCATAATTTTATTACCCAAAGAGTTCCCTTTCATAAAGAGATCAAAGATTAAGTTTATGTCAAAAACTAATCTTTTCATAACTGTATATAAAGTAAATGAAATGAAAGTTTACTTTATTTGAGTGAAAAAAATGGCAATTTATTGAAAAGTTTAATGATTTTATTCGAAAAATTATATTAAAATTGTTGTCATTAACTGTCGTTTATTATGAGAGATGTTTTCGAGAAATTCATTCATTAAGTGTTCGGATGTCTCACTGTCTGTGGCATCGGTTGACTCACAGGCAGTCATTTGCATGACTTGACAACACTTGCAAAGAATGTCAACACTTTATTGTCAGAGAGTATGAGAAAAGAGTGGATACTGAGAGTCAAGTTTTGTCATTGAATTAGTCGTGAAGTTAACAAAAGTTTTATTATTAGAAAAAAGTCAAAAACGCGTAAATGACAGAATGTTTTCCTAAACATTCTCTTTGAGAGAAGAGTAGGTTTAAAAGGAGCCCATATTTTGATGCACTAAAAGATATTGTGTTCTAACGGTTAACGCCTACCAATTCAATGGTAAACGAATGACAAATATAAATAGTTTTTGATTCCTCTGAGTCTTTCCTCAGAAAAAGTTTTCTTTTATAGAATTGACTGTCATTTGAGCCCTCATTTATTCAAAATGTGATAAATGAATAATTGTTGCTCTGATCACATATATATGCAAAACATATTTCAATGAGATTTTGTTTACAAAAGAGATCCGCAAAAAACGAATACAATATGAAACCGCCGATACATCTGTTCTATTCTGTTCTGTTCTGTACGCCATCCCTTACTATTTCTTAGCTATTTTTTTGCCACTGAATCTTATAATCATTGGCCATCTCTTGCCTTTCCGTTCAGTGCGTTTGCCTTTTCTTATTATAAAGAAGTGTTTCATAACTTAGAAGGCATTCAACAAATGCCAACACAACGAAAATCTTCTCAAAATGTGGTCTATTTGTAAGCATTAATACTAACAATAATTGTCGCCGTCTTTTCCAACTCATAAATAATTATTTTCATTGAATACTTTACTTATGCTGTGCTATCAACCAAAGAAATGGTAAAAACTTAAATAAAAATGATATCCTTTGGCTTCGATTTTCCAATAAAATAATTATATTCTGAGCTTAAAAAGAGCACAACACTCAACCACTCAATAGATTTAAAACTTTTAAAGGATTAATCGATAAAATAGCCATTACTTCATGAAATCCGATATAATGTCAAAGGTTTTGAAAAAAAGAGAATAAAAACAAAAATGAATTAAAGGAAAATTCATTTGATTTTATGGAAAGTCTTATGATTTTTTCAAAGTTAATATAATTATATTGAAGTTATAGTAAAGTTATTGACGAAATCTATTTGAACGAAGAAAATGAAAAATTTCATTCGTTTTATTCAGAAATGATTGGAATAAGACATTAGAATAATGGACGCAAAAACCGTTTTTCTGGTGAAAGTAATGTAATGTAAGGTAATGTAAGTAAAGTATATAAAACATACATTATTTAAAAGCAAACAATATATATAACATTGAAGTGATATTGAGTTTTATAAAACTTAATAACCAAAAACTTAGGGCCAACTCCAGTGCTGTGCACAGCGTTTGCGATATTCTGCTTTTGCACAATAAGTGCTCCCAACGAGAAATCTAGTTGTGCTCCAATCCATTCATCAGTGCATAGTGTCACCAACAGCTGTGTGCCATTACTCTCACCAACACTCACAACCCGACGTCCCTACACTCTTTGCTCTCTCTTTGCTCTCTCTTTGCTCTCTTTGCTCTCTCTCTCTCTCTCTCTCTCTCTCTCTCTCTCTCTCTCTCTCTCTCTCTCTCTCCGGCCTTTCTATTGACTGGTCTGTTAGTAGTGACTGAATAGGCCGACCATCACATCATATCAGAAATACCATAATATTTAGCTCTAATATATATATCGTTATATTGAAAAGAAAAGACTTAGCAATTGATGATCTTTTATTGGATTGTGTTCTGCAGCGCTGCCCAAAGCACCCGATGATAACCATTGACTCCCATTTTTCGTGTAATTAGAGCCGAGATTGGGATCGGTGGCAGACTCTGTTCAGAACAGAATGTCGTATATATTTGTCAGCGCCAGCAGTCATTCAGATTCTTCTGTTTGTCCGACAAAATCACTTTCTATTCAACGCAATCAATAAAACTCTCATTTAATCCAAACTTCGATCAGTGATGAACAACAACTCAAAGATTCAACTGAATAACCTCTCATTCATCAAAACATTATATTAACTCAATTCACAAAATGTCTCAAATTTATGACTTTTTCACTGAATTTAAAGTAAATGTTTAGAAAATTTCATTTAAATTCAATACAATTGTAATAAAGACTTTCAAACTTATGTTTAGATAATAAGGGATATATCGACTTTTATTGAGATCTTTGAAGACATTTGAAAAATAAGTCAAATCAAATCAAATCAAATCAAATCAAATGGATTACATTCACTTAAATGGAGACTCATTTGAATTATGTTTTACTCATTAAAAAATTTTCTACTCTTAAAGTCTTTTGAACTTATGATTCAAAACATTTTTTTGACTCTAATATTAAACCTATTTTATAAGATTTGGACAAAATTTCTGGTAAAACATAAGAAAGTCAAGTGTTTTTGTCCAAACCTTATAAAATATCTTTATTTTCAATATAACCTGTGTTTGAAGTCCTCATATTTGATATACATCTTTATGGAAATAACTGATTGTATTATTTTTTTATAAATTATAATTGAGATTAATTGACAAAAACTTTTAAAAACATTTTTAGATACATTAAAAAAAAGGTTTTAAAAAATGTTAAATTTATTTTCTGGTCTCCCATTAATTGAATTCATAATCACTTTTTATTTAAATGTATTTATGAAGTGATGATGAGTGACATAATCCCGAAAGTGTTACTTTTAATTATTGAAATGCTCTAGTTAACTTTATTTATATTAGATTTAAAATATTTTATATTAAATAAACATTAATGAAGTGCTAATGAAGATTTACAAATGAAACGAATTCACAAAATGTCTTAAATGTTATTTGAAATTTAGAATAAAAATTTTCACAAATAATAATGAAATTGAGTTAAGAATAAAATTATCAAATCTTTCCTAAACTATATGTTAATACATTTTATAGACTTTGTGGTAGATTTTATGTTTAGCATAGAATGAGTCTATTATTTCTAAAGATTTTTATCTTGATCTTGCTCTTTTATTCTCTAAATGAGAAATTTTTAATAAAAAACTATATAATAAAATATTTTCATTTTTTAATAAATGTTTATTAGTTTTAAGAAAAATTTATAGATTATAATTGTGTTGAATATATCCATTGATTGATGTTTGAGTGGTTCCTCCATATAATTAAAAACATATAAACAACACACAAACCATTAGTTTTGACAACTCTTTTATTAATAAATTCAATATCCATTTGAAAAGAATTGTTTATCTAATGTTTTTCAATAACTATAATATTAATGTTTTAACATATTTTTTATGAGTTTTTGATTCAAAAATGAATTTTCATAACTAAATCATAATTTAATGAAAACATTAATAAAATTTAATAAAAACTTCATTAAAAAAGTTAAGATATGTTTTATTAATCAAATCATAGGTAAACCTCTTAAAAAGATAGTTTGGTCAAAATGACCCTCGACTGACCATTTATGAGATATAAATTCACTGTTTTGTACTTTTTTGATCCAATAGTTAACGAAATAGTTATTTATTTATAAAAATCTATTTCCGATTTATTTCACCCTTTATTTTCATCACCAGGAACCAGGTTTTTGTACCGTACTAATATGACAATATGGGAGAAATGTTAGTGGTAACCACCCTGGTTATCAATGGTCATCAGAGAGAAGTAAAACTGATTTTGTGGCGACCGGTTTTGTTGCGCTTAACTCAACCCAAAAGTCTCTGAAATGAAGGTTCACTCAATTCGTTGAGTGAATGGTCGCCAATAAGAGTTAAGCGTTTAGAACAGCAACCAATAGAAGGGACGGCTTGTTGAGAGCGCCTGTGCTCTCCTCACAAGAGTCCACATCACTTACCATAAGATTTTGCATTCGAGTAAAGTTTGTGACAAAATTCTGAGCGATTGTCTCACTTTTCGTCTTTTATTCGGTTTAAATAAAATTACGATTTGCGGCAAAAACTCATCTGAAGTGACATTAGTTTATGTGTTTTATTCATAGCCGAGAAGAGGAGCAGAAGAGCCATCAAATGGCAATCATAATGTCATCGGATTCGAACGAACTCTGGCCAAGAAGTTCGTCCGTAACTGTGGACTATACCAGTTCTGCGCCCGACTCTCCCATGTCTTCAGTTAACAGCAATAGTTTTATTGCAAATAAAGACAAAACATTCAGTTCTTCGGCCCTCAAAAACGCTTATCTTTCGTCAAATAGTGAGCTCTTTGAAGACAATGCAGTGACCAAACCTTCGCTGCCGTTTTCGATAACAAGTATTCTAAATAAAGGAGAGCCACCCCTCAAGTATTCCAAACAAATGGACAACCAAACCATCGGTTCATAACTTTTCTTATTTTTGAGAAATTGTTTTTGAGTTCACTTTAAGTGAAGACAACTTTCTTACAGAGAGTCAAATGTTTCGTTACTGTCAGTCAGCACTCGATCCACTTTCTCTTTCGGCGGCGGTATTGACGTCCAGACAGCAGCCAATAGTCAGTGTGTCGACAGTCTTAGCGGCAACCGCTCATCATTTACCCAAAAAGCCGGCTCTTTGGCACCCGTGGGCCGTATCGTCGGCTGTGACTAATGGCAACTCATCCAATACTAACATTTCTTCACATCAAATGTCGCGCGAAAACAGAGATTTGGGTGAGTTTTCATATTCTAACTTAACTTTAAATAAACTGAATGTTTGCATAACTATAGCCTCTCAGAAACATAACTGAAGTCTCTTTTAATCTTTTCTATTGATAAATAGTCCATTTAATGGGACCTTGATCATTTTATATGTTTTAATAACGTTATAAATTAAAATTAATTAATGTTTATTATGAAAGCAATTTTGATGGCAAACCACTGCCGTTAACTCATTTATATGTAATTTTTGTTTTGATTTGAAATTAATTTTTTGCTCAAATATTTTCTTCATTAATGAGTCATTTATCTCGAATTAATAAAAAATAAATGAGAGTTTTCCGGATAATTCCTGTTATACTTGTCTTTCACTTACATTAATATTATTTGTCTTATTTTTAATCAATTTTTTTCGATTTAATTCTGAAAATAATTGATTAGTTGAGGGTTTCATAGTTTGCAAAAGACTGATCTATTATTGTAGTGATGGTTGAAAGCAATTCTCTGTATTCTCTGTATATAATGGCAATGATCTCATTGAAAGCACTGAATATCAATTGGAGCTAACATTTCATTAATTTAAAATTAATTTTCTCAATAGAGTCCTGTTTTGCACTTTAATAACTTTGCTTTTAATTCATATCTTATTAATTGTTTTGAATAGAAATGGGAGGCCAGACATAGCAACGACTTCTAACTTAATTCTGAAGGCGTTCCCTAAGGATATAGTTATTGAAATTCATTTTCTTAAAGCAAATGTTTTTTAAGAAAAGAGCCTAACTTTCAATGAATAAAAATTACAAAAGAATTGAATCTAAACGATATCCAAACCATTAGAATGAAAGAGAGGACCAAAACTTTGTTTGAATAGCAAACAATAAATGAGGTGTAGATCAGTATTTAAGGCGAAAACAATTTTTATCAGAGTTTTCATTAAAATCTCATATTTCTCGTTAACTTTTCACTCGTCGTTATTCGGTTGCAATTCATTGCCTCATATAATACCTTATTATATATCGTCATATTATGTATGTATAGGTTTTGCTTTCTTATAATTGTATGGATTTTATAATTGTATGAATTAATGAAATCATTTAATTTTATCAATTCATCTAACATTTCATTATTCAATTAATTTCTTCTCTTTTGTTCCTAAAAAGTGATTCTAAAATATATACTATTTTTCTTATTTAATCAAAATAATAATTTTATACATAATTTTCATTTATTAATATAATTCATCCCTTTTTTCTTGTTATTTATGGCAACAAATTTCGTAAAAGAGCTAAACTATCAGGTTTTAAGTTATGCATGATCAAGCTTCCAATTTTTATGTAACCAAGAATATTATTTATTAATTTTTACTCAACTAAAACATTTTAAACTTAGATTTTAAGTTAAGAATTGAAGGCATTCCCCCCCTTGACTACTGCTATAAACAACTTAATTCATTATATGAAGAGTACTGAGAAAATAAAGTTTTTGGTGTTTTAATAAAACTATTAGTTTTTATTATTTATAATAATAGTTATAAAAGCAATAATTTTCAAACATTTGAAGACATGAAATGCTTATTATATCGAAGCGTTTATTCAAGTTTTATATTTTTTATGAATATTTGTATCAAATTTGTTGTTCGGATACTGTTCTCTCTCTCTCTCTCTCTCTCTCTCTCTCTCTCTCTCTCTCTCTCTCTCTCTCTCTCTCTTGTGTTGTTTTCTAAATTATTATATAATATATTATTTTTTATCCGAAGTCATATCTATCCTTAAGTGGCGGAGTTGTGGCGGTATTGCCTTAAAATTCCAGAGTTAAAACTTTAGAAAAAAATATATTGGAAAAGAATAATTTGCTGTCCTTTAACCTGAGTTTATATGCATAACAATATTCTGAGCCAAATATTTTATATGAATTAATTAATTAAAGGCTAAAACTAAGAGCGAAGTAATAGAGAACTTGTTTTACAACAATAGATGAGTTGAATATGAATTAAGACAACTTTGTTTATATGTTAACAAAATTTGCAGTTAATAACTCATTTTTATTTAATACTTTCAATAAATTTCAAATTAAAAATAATATTTTAAAGTAAAGTTAAATTCTTTGGTTACGGTTTAAGCGAAGCTCATTTACAACGAATTGTATTTGAGTTACGCCACTCTCAGTGATTGTTTGCCTTAATTGCTATCCAAAGCCAATGAATCGAAAGCCAAACACCGAATACACGTTTAAAGTCTTGCAATTTAAGTGTTTTAAAAAACATTAATACTGGGTGTGAGTCCAGACCAGGTATTATCGGTGTATCGCAACAACTATTAGACTAATGTTTCGGTACTTCGTTTATAAATATATAAGTTTTGCTGACTTTAAACTAAATGAGAGGGAAACTATCGGGAGAGCCATTTGCTCAGATCGGGAGAGAGAGAGAGAGAGAGAGAGAGAGAGAGAGAGAGAGAGAGAGAGAGAGAGAGCACTGAATAAATGTGTTCACATATTTGTAATGCCGTTAAGTCTGGAAATGTGTAATTAAATGATAATGAGGTTTACTCGGATCGCATACACAGCTCTGGTTATGTCACGAGTTATATGAGGACTGAAACGCGATCTAAACCCTAATCTTGTGATAACTTCATCTGTTTTCCTTACAATGACGTCTTAATTGCTGGTCTTACATAAAAGCCCAAACTTTGTTTGAGTCCAAAATTTTGGAGAGAATGAGAGGCCAACCATTTCGAGGGTTACTTAAGTTTTAGTTTGATTTTAATTCTGATGTTTATGTAAACGTTTTGTATAAAAAAGATTTTCGTTTTAAAAATTGATTTATAGATAAATGAATTGATTTAATTGGAATTCACTCAACAAATCTAAGCACTAATTGATTTGAATTATTCCGAATCATTTAATACAAAATATTTTGAATTGATTTAAAATAGTCTTCAATATTAGAGTTCACTATATATTAGCCTTTCATTAAAGTATTAAATTTCAAATCAAAACTACTTCAGTATTTGTCGTGAATTCTTAAAAGAAAAGAAAAAATGTTTTACTCAATTAATCAAAATTATATCGACTTATTTGGTAATCGAGGAATGCCTTCACTACTCATAGAAGAATGAACTCCACTTTTATTGCATCCGATTCTTATATCTCGGATCTAAATTTTCAGATATTCTGTTCTTTTATATAAAATTTCACTAAAAGTCACGTTTTTTCAGTAATATTTTCTAAACAAAAAATTATATTATAAGGAATAACACTTAAAATTTGATGGATATTCTAAACATTTAAGATTTCTATAAATTTATTCATTGTTTTCCACAAATTTCATCAGAAATTATCTAAAATGTTCTGAAAATAATAGGATATAAGTCAATACAAATTAATATAAGAGAATAATTGAGTAAGGAACAATAAAAAACATAATGAAAGTAATAAAATTACACCATTTTATTGGTTTTAATTAAAGTTGAGTCAAGAATTGTAATCAAATTTTATGATAAAATTATTACTTAATTTTTCTAAGAAATGCTTTTTCTTATAAGAGTTGTTTCATAAATAAAACTAAAGCTATAAATATAAATATATCACAAAAAATAACAAAACGAATGAATGCATTGAATAAATTTTTTCGATTATTATTTATTCATAAAATGATTATATTATGAAATAACTTGAATTTAGTAATGCATTTGTTATATGAGACAAACGCTGAGAATAGCCATCAATCATAACAACAATAATGATAGTAATTAACATTACTTTCAATAATCAACAACTGATTGAATTGCGATATAATTTTGTTTTATGGTTATATACTTTTGATTATCGCACAACTCTTGAGCCAACCCTTTCAACACAAGAATGTATTGTAAGCATCATTGAGGTCACACATCGATGACCGCTTCCCAATCATTATATTCAGTAGTGTTTCTAATGATTCTATTTTTCAAATTCAAATCCAATTTGATTAAAGTAATCATCAATACATAGTTCTATACAATTCTCTACAATTCTATACAATCCTAACTCTTTCTCAACTAATTTCAATAAAAATATATGAATTGAAGACTTGATTCACATTTTTCTTTATATGGAATAATAGTCGGATTTGAATCCGATTTATATTCGAAATCTAATTGAAATTCACTAACTTTTGAATAAATGGTTGAGTCATAAGTGTTAGTGAAGTCAAATCATATGAAATATGAAAATGAATTTTCTCTTCGATATAGGATTTGTTGGTCTAATCCCTTGACGTCTGTCGGTTTCGTATTACACTCAATATAACACTTCTATAGATAATGGATTAGTCTTTTCTTTTATGCAAAACAGTTCCCACACATCACACCTCTGGTTATTGTGTGGCATATCTATTGCCATACAATACACATATGAATAATTGAAAATTAAGTTCAAATGATTTACTGTTGTGTTGACTATAATTGTGTTAAACTTATTGCGTGAGAACTCAAATATTAATTAAATTCAAATAATATTTTTATTATTATTTTATATTATATTCTAATGAATGAAAATTCCGTAAAATTTCAAACTTTATTTTTCTCTCAAAGAATTGTTTGAAATTTTAAATATTCATTTCATAGAAACCTATCATTAAATAGAATTCTTTAAAAGAAAAGAAAAGACTAAAAGAATGCCTTTTTATAGCCAAACGTTTTCTTATATTTGTCTGTAATTTGTCTAAAGAAAGAAAATAATAGCCTTAAGTAATAATCGGCAAATAATTATGGAATGAATCACGAAATATAAGCAAACAAAGTCTTAACAAAGTCTTAACAAAGCCTTATCTCAAATTATCGAGTGTTGAAATTCCCGACAAATTTGAATAAAATTATTGCCTTTTCTTCTCATTTGATTATAGCTGCGACTAATCTCAACGAAACATTTGGTATTTACAACTATAGCGGTATAAATAAGCCAATCGCCCGACCATTCCTTGAATCACATTTCCAGTCACTGGTGGCCTGTCGTACACCTTATTTAACAGGTAATGGATTCCCACATTTCATAATCAGTTCATAAATATATCTATAATAGAGTCGATTATTCAGAATAAATGACACGAAAACAGTATTGAGTTGTATATACAGTATATATAATAAACACTTTACATATTATGGGCCCACTATTGCCACTATTGTAAGGCCTATTATGATCTCCATATCAGAGAACTAGTGATTGGAAACTAGTGGCAAAAGTGGCAAAAGTGGCAAAAATATTATTAAAGTTTATTTTATTACAGAATTGGAGTGAACTGAGAGAACATTGTTTGTCATTCTGTCCACTATTAGAGTATAAGTGTATATTTAGGGCGACCACAATTGGTGAGGCACTAGCGGGCAGTGACGAGCATATGCTTTATATAAATAGACATAAAGTGGTTTTTGGCATTCAATACAAGGGATACACAATTCAATACAGGGATACACAAACATTCCAAACAAAATGTGGCCAAAAGTGCTTTTGTTATGCAGTCTTTAGGCAAACCTTTTCCTAAGCCTTCTTATAGTTTGTGTTCACTCTCTTTGGAAACAGTTGTGAAATATAATTACAGAGGTTTTTGTTGAGACGAGCTTTTTATTCGCCAAAATAAACAGTCTAATACCCGGCTAATAGAGGATTTGTTGGGCTCTTTCATAGCCTCTTAATTGAATCTTTTGTTAACAGCTCTTCAATAATAACAGTTTATGAAAATCTAACGAATAATATGTTTTAATATTATAGCACTTCAAGCATCTGATGAGATGATGAGCAGCACAAAGACCTGCAGCTCAGGAATAAATAAATTCTAAATTACATTTTTATAGCAACCAATGCATAAATACCAGCCTTTTATTCATCAGATTTTAATCACAACTAATCGACAATAAATTATATTTCAAATGGATATTAATTAAACGTTTTTCTATCGATTAAACTTTATTTTTATTCATTAAAAGCCTTTTACGCAAAATTTCATTTAATTTCAATTAAACCTATCATTGAATTAAATGACAAAACATTAACTTATATTCTATTAATTATGATTATAGGGTCGAATGTAACCAATGCCTCACAATTAGCGAATGTCATCAATTGCGGCAATGGTTTGTCAAATGGCTTATCAGCGCAGGCCAACCATCACCAGCACCCCCATCACCATCATGGCCATCCACTTGGCCTTCATTTTGCCGCATCATTTCCATGGGCTGCAGCCGCGCGCGGAAAACCTCGTCGAGGAATGATGAGGAGAGCCGTCTTTTCGGACGCACAGCGTCAGGGACTCGAAAAACGCTTTCAGATACAGAAATACATCAGTAAACCCGACCGCAAGAAATTAGCCGAAAAACTGGGACTCAAAGACTCTCAGGTAAACATTTTTACAGTATTTTAGTCGTACTCTTTCTCTCCGCTCTTCTATTGAAGACGGCCTCCAATGTATGCACAGCGCAAACAACACAAGCAATCATTGATAACGCCATAGATGTGATCAAAATATATCATCAGATAATTAATGAGATTATTCTCTCAGTTCTGGATATTTATTGCATAAAATGTTTTGCAATTTATTCGCTCTAATTATAAGTTATTCAATGATTTTATTCTCTCTGACGGGTAATAATTATCCGGATATTAACAATGCTTTCTATAGAAATTGTGATAAGAGGTGTTCTTTTTTGACAAATCTCTCATTATTTTCAATTTTTTGGTTATTGTTTTAATTATTTTCTTTATATTTGTATTCACTTAAGTCATTAGCTATTTATGAGACGATTTTTATTTTATTGATACTTAACTTATATTAATATAGTTATGCCCTTCATTTCATATCATATCATAGACTAATAATAATTTCATAGATGAGCCAACTTTTGGGGGGAATTTATTAGACTTAAGTTAATTCTAATAATATTATAAAAAGTCTGAATAATTTTTAAATCTATTTATACTTTGATTATAAGAAGTGAAGAAAATACCAGAATTTCCGACATTTATCTATTATTTTAGATTCTTTTCAAAACTCAATATACGATGTCTTTAGTCATATACAAGTCGTGTATTGTTTGTCATATTTTATTTTTCATAGAATTTAAATAAAACGACAATTTTTTATTTTCTTTAATATAATTGAACCACTATTTTATCTTAATATAACTTAAATTTGTATGGAGGTTTTTTGTTCAAAATTGTGCTAGATGTGTCTTGCCCACCCTTGCTAATATAATATAATCAAAAAAAATATTTTATTTTTTTTGCTTTTATTTTGAAATAAATTATTTAAACGACTCATTAATAAATAAATCATTTATTAATTTACATAAAATGCATTTCAATTAAAAAAAATATATGAAAAAAGTTTTAATTAGTGTTTGTCTGAAATGTTTTAAAAATATAATAAAACTCATAGAATATGATTTCATTTAAAAGATTATATCATTTAATTGAATTTTGTTATACAAATTTCAGACCAAAAGTATAGATATTTTGTTTGTCTATCGATTCGATTAATTTTTTATTCTCTGATAGTAATGTTTAGAAACATATCCTGAAAGTCAGATAATGTGTGTCCTGTGTTTTCTTCATTTTGGTTATTCGGCTATTTTCTTATAACAGCGATATTTGCAGTCGGTTTGCTTTTGTCCATCTCTCACAGCTGTTGTCTGTATTGGTTTTCTTCTTCTTTTTCATATATTTGATTGTGTTTGAGGCACAGCATAATCAGCTCTTTCAATACACAATCAAAACGAACACTAAAACTCTTGAAATACAGTTATAAAGAGGAAAGAGAAGAGAAGAGCTATTTCTCAAACATTAACATCAAATCTGAATTGAATAAAGAAATTGAATACGAATTCAATACGACTTTTTCGTTTCAAATGAATATATAACTCTTCATAACTAATAGTTGAACATAAATAGAATGTATATATATATATATATAACTATAGTTTATATGATATCATATATGCATATAAACAGTATATATATTTCATTTCTTTTAGAAGAGTTGTTTAATAATTTGATTGAAGAATAAATTAATGAATTATTGAGAGTTTGTTCCCATTTATTTAAAGCCATGAAATGTTATTTCTTTTTGTTTCAATTCATATAATAGTTATTCGGTTTGAGAATAGAAAATGTTTAAAGAATTTAATTCTTCATTATTTGTTAGTCTTTATTATTCTGCGCTGAGAATTGTTTTGAAATGAATGATAAATTGATGATTTGTTTTGATCTAATATTCAAATGATTACATAATTGAAAAAATATCGACCGAAAACTGGTTAGTCATAAGTTATAAGTCCTTAACAATTGATTTAATCTTCATATGTGACACATCTGTGCTAATGATAATCGAAGCGTACAATTCATTGAATCACTTTTTGTCGCATAAAAAGACTTCTCTTGTGTTCATCAATGAGTGAATTGAAGTCAACTAACTCTCTGTCAGTCGGTATTCTAATTCTAATTCAAATCCTAAGACTTGAGATCTATAACTCGTTTAAATGTATTCCAGTCCTTATCGATGGTAATCATTGAATTCTTATTAATTTTAAACTTAATTTTATGAACATTTTGTTTATCGCATTTGATTTCTTTTTTTAAACGCTTTTTATTAAAATAAATCAAAACTTATGACTGAATAAAAATTTGATCGTAAGTAGAGTTGAAACCCACCTCTCATTGGAATGTTGTCTAATCATTGTTTGATAACTTAATACTCTTTTAATATATTCTAAAATTCATTAGATTTCCAAATGAATTGTTTGAAAAAATAAACAAAAATATTCTTAAAGATAAGTTTAAACGGAGATAAGAATAAACTGGGATAGTTTACAAACTAATAGACTTTATAATTGATGATTCCTTCTTAGTTTTTAAACATTGATCTAGTACCTTTTAGCTATGTTTCCATTCATCTTATAAGTGACCGAATCCTGAATTTGTCACTTATTTGTTGAAATTTTATTCAAATTACTTTAAGAATGAGATTATATAGGGATTGTATAGAGATTGTACAAGGATAGCAAAAGGGTCACACATTGCAAAGGGTTAAGAGGGGGTTCTTTTTCAGGCCTTGAAAAATGAACAAAAATGTTATTTTAGGTCATATTTTAGATTTTAGTTTTAAGTATGAGTTTTAGGCGATGTTTTGTCATTTGTAACAATTTTTGGCTTAAAAATATTGAAATGTGTTTTTAATCAAATTTTAGGTTTTGATAAAAACAAAATTTCTAGTCTTTAAATCTCTCAAAATAGTTACCCTAAAGTCTTGTAGATACCCCGTGGGTTATCTAAGAAAGTTGGGGATTTTAATAAAAATATGGTGTGCGGGTTATCTATGGGGTGCGGGTTATACACTAAAATAAAAAGTTAAAACTTATTTATTTAAGAAACTTTAATTTTGATATTTTTTGAAAATTAGACATTTATTTAAGAATTAAAAGCCTTCAAAATCATTTTGGGAACCGCTTTCAGACGACTCAAATCCATCAGTTATTGCTGTCGAAGACAATGAAAGAACTAAATCCTCGTTTTCAGAGAGTTCTTCATTTGAATTAAGGTTTGTTTCAGTCGAAGAATTATCTGCGGGTTATACACAGGGTGCGGGTTATCTATGATTACCAAAGGTTTGTAAAAATTGTTATAAATTGTGTGATGAGGGGTATACACGCGGGCGGGGTATCTACAGGACTTTAGGGTATTTTAAAAGACATTAATTTATAGGCATAAGTCAAATACTTTTCTTTATTAGTTGATCATGATTCAACCATTTGATAAGGTAAAATATTAAATTTAACAATTATTATTAAAGGAATCATCTTTCAAAGGAACTTGGTAATATTGGTTAAAATTAAAGTTTACTAGAAACTACAATTTTTCTTAAAATAAAATTATAACTATTTATAAATTATTCAATTGATTGAAATATTATATAATATTAAATGTTTAATATTTATCTAGTATAGTTTATACAATAACAATAATTAACCATTATCTAAAAGAATGCATAAAAATTGCTTGTATAATTCTAATTTATTTGAATAAAGTTGCTTGCTAAGGAAATATTCTTGAATTGCTCGATGAAATTGAAATAATAGAGACCATATAAAAATACCACGAACCATTGAGAAACGCTACCAACTACTTCATAATAATAGCCAGGTTGATAACTATTCCATTTCATTCTCGCGAGAAAGTTATCCAGCATATCAGGGTTTTCAAAAAGAGCAAGAGCTAAACAGCCAAAATATATGGGCATCAATAAAAAGACCAAGGTGCACAATATATTCAAAAATATACACTTTTTGGACATAAGGCGAGAGATTTTCTTCTGAATATACATATCGAGAGCGAAACAAATAAAAAAAGGAACGGCTCCTAAGAATACATGGACTTTTTCTGATTCTAGTTGTCTGAAATTAGCCAAGATCATAAAAAATGATATTGTCATAAACCCCATTATTAGAGAATATTTATTCCATTGTTTTAAATCATTTATGGATTCTTTGGATAAGTCTTTGAATTTTTGTGTCCAAACCTTTGTTGACTCGAATCGGATTAACACAAAAAAGATACTAAATAATGAAATCAATGTGTAGAGCATTGAAAAGAGGAAGGCTTCCGGTGGTAACACACCCAGCATACTTATTAAAGGTAGAATTGGTTCCACGTGACCATGGTACAATGCAATTGAATACCTAGGGAGGTGGAAGTTCTTGTAAATAATTATATATATATACATGTAATTTCATGTTACAAGATAATTGGAATAATAATTATTGCAAGTCCCAGGAGTATTGGTAAAATAACCCAACTCATATTTTCTAGTAAGCTAGATCAATATTTTTAAAATTTTAAAAAACAAATGAAAAAAATTTTTCTTAAAAATATTTAAATTTTAATTAATTTAATTAAAATTTGTTACAAAACTAATACTAATATTAACCCAAATATGGAATTTTTATTACGTAAAACAGGATACTCTCTTTAAAAAGATTACCCTTTATCTATTAAGTATATGAGCTTGATAACATTTTATTAGTAAAATATGAGTAAGTATTAAGTCGATTATTTTATTATAGTTCAAAAAATGCTTTATATTGATAAATGGCTAACATTTTCGGTGTTATATATCTAGAGGTTTTACTTTACACCTTTTATTAAAATATTTTGAAGGAAAAGTATTTGAATTTAATTTAAATGCTTTTATAGGCCAAACAACCTTGATTAAAATAATCAAACATAATTTTATAATATTTACCTGAATGATATTCTTATTAATAATGTAGCGGGTTGATAAACCTCCCGGGTTATTTAGCCATTTTTAATAGATGTCAGGACATTAGTTAGTTTTAAGTTAAGAATTCTTAGAATTAAAGGCCAGTATTTTTGACTCTTTAGCCGGCATTAGAAGTCAAAGCGGCCCTTAATTCCCTAAAAGGATGTCACGAAAGCCATAAATACTATTAATACCCATTTTTATAAAACAATAGGCTAAGCATTAATAAAACTTTTGATTATTTTTAAACTCTTAATAAGAAACCTATTATTCATTTAAACTAATTTTTATTTAATAATTTTTATTATAAATGTTAGACTTTTTCGACATCTATAAAAGGATATCTTAGAGATCTAGTATTTCAGTCTTTTGTCCTTAGTCTAAAAGTTAACTCCAAAGACATCTGAAGAAAAGAGTCTTTGAATTCCTTTAATTAGTTATGATTTTGTATTAGAATTCGTATTCAATTATTTAAATAAAATGTTTTGTTGAGTTGAGACTTTGGTTGTTGTGTTGAGTCATATTAACAAAAATAGAGTAAGACTAACTTACAAATCGCACAACAATTAAATCGATAACTTCGACTTTTTTAACATTAATACGAATTATTAATATTAGTGACCGTTTCGACTGCAATTGCTGTCAGTCTTTATCAAACTTAGGTTTCAAATGAATAGAA